>JACVEC010000031.1:0-2500 GCA_025215565.1 Flaveria ramosissima | reverse complement strand
CATACAAACATTCATACATACATACATACATACATACATACAAACATATATACATACGTACATACAAACATACATACATACGTACATACATACGTACATACGTACGTACATACGTACGTACATACGTACGTACATACGTACGTACATACGTACGTACATACGTACGTACATACGTACGTACATACGTACGTACGTACATACGTACGTACATACGTACGTACATACGTACGTACATACATACATACGTACGTACATACATACATACGTACATACATACATACATACCTACGTACATACCTACGTACATACATACGTACATACATACGTACATACATACGTACATACATACGTACATACATACGTACATACATACGTACATACATACGAACATACATACGTACATTCATACGTACATACATACGTACATACATACGTACATACATACGTACATACATACGTACATGCATACGTACATACATACGTACATACATACGTACATACATACGTACGTACATACGTACGTACATACATACGTACATACATACGTACATACATACGTACATACATACGTACATACATACGTACATACATACGTACATACATACATACATACATACGTACATACATACGTACATACATACGTACAAACATACGTACATACATACGTACATACATACGTACATACATACGTACATACATACGTACGTACATACGTACATACATACGTACGTACATACATACGTACATACATACGTACATACATACGTCATACATACGTACATAACATACGTACATACATACGTACCTACATGCGTACATACATACGTACATACATACGTACGTACATACGTACGTACATACATACATACATACGTACATACATACGTACATACATACGTACATACATACGTACATACATACATACATACGTACGTACATACATACATACATACGTACATACATACATACGTACATACATACATACGAACATACATACATACATACATACATACATACATACATACATACATACATACATACTACATACATACATACATACATACATACAAACATACGTACGTACGTACGTACGTACATACGTACGTACGTACGTACGTACGTACATTGTAACACCCGGATATTTAAATTTTGAAGTCGGCGAAGAAAGAAAAAAGAAAATAAAGTCCAAAGTCGAGGGACCAAACTCACCAACGAAAGAAAGTCGGGTGAGCGGAGTATATAAGGGAGAGGGCAGCCCTTACCCTCTCCCCATACACAATTTCAGCCATCTTAGAGAAGAGAAGAGAGAAAGGAGAAGGAAAAGAGAAAAAGGGGTTTTCGGGTGATTCGGGTGTCCAAACTCGTCGAGTAGCCCCAAATCGTAGCCATTGTCGTTGTGATCGATTGTGTGAGTTCTAGGACCCCACTTTTACTTGTTTTCAACCGATTTTGGGGCTGGAAAGCATAGAAAAACCCGTTTTTTTATGTGTGTGTGTTTGACCCATTTGGGTGTGATGTGTGTGATGTTTTAGAGTACGTTTCTGGGCTTGTTGTGTTTGTTGTGGTGTTGTGGTATGTATTCCTAAGGTGCAGAGGGTTAATTTAGGCTTAGAATGGGTTTGGATGAGCTTGGAGGCCGAAAATGGCAGATTGGGTTTGGGATGAACTCCATTCTGCATCAGCTAGGGCTAGGCGATCGAATGGATGCCATACGGCCGAATGAGAGGCAATTGGGGTCATTCGCATGATTGGGATTCATTCGCACGATTGAGGTTTCAAAATCGCATGACTAAGGTTTCAGTCGCACGACTAGGAGTCCAATCGCATGGGGTCATGCGACTGAGGGTTCAGTCGCATAAGTGCTTAGTCGCATGAGTTCATTCGCATTAGGTCAGTCGCATAGGAGCCCATTTGCATTTTTCCATCCGCATGAGGTCCATACGCACGACTGGATGTTCATTCGCATAGATGCTCATCCGCATGAGTCCAATCGCATGATGTTCAGTCGTACGGAGGCCATGCGACTGAAGGGTGTCCATACGCACGAATAGAGCTTTGCACACGAAGGAAAGTGTAGTTAGACTTCTGGCTTTCGGGGGAAAGTGCAGATGTAAGTTTTGGACGTAAAGTTTCTCGTAAAAGCATGTAAGGTGACTGTTATGGCCTTAAGAGTACGTAGGGCATATGATGATGATGTTTGTATGTTTATGCTGTTTTGTATGTATGATGTTGTCCTGTATGATGATGATGAAGTGTATAATATGTTCCTTAGTATGATGTATATTATCTTCCTATGGATTTACATATTATGCTATGAATAAAATGAAGTATTATGTCACGTAAAGTGGAAAGAAGAAACGTCTTGCATGCATCGGATAACGGTCCTTCTTTGTGATTGACCATTGATGTAGAACCTCTATCGCTTACCCCTATTACTGTGGCATACGTTTAGCTGTTCATTTTATTGACTTTCGGCCTAGTAGCTATTAGCTGAAGGTCC
>JACVEC010000152.1:0-109620 GCA_025215565.1 Flaveria ramosissima | reverse complement strand
TTGAAAGCTCAGATTCAAATTGCACAAAGTGAGGCATTGAAAGAAGAGAAACCTTGCGGGAGAAGAATTCCGGGGTTAGATAAACAGATGATCCGCAAAGATGACGATATTCAGTACTTCATGGATCGCATATGGGTACCCAAATGGGGAGGTGTTCATACCTTAGTCATGGATGAAGCCCACAAGACGCGATATTCTATTCATCCTGGTGCAGACAAGATGTATCATGATCTTAAGGATCTATATTGGTGGCCAGGCATGAAGAAAGACATTGCCTTATACGTCAGTCGATGCTTGACGTGTTCGAAGGTCAAAGCTGAACATAAAAAACATCGGGATTATTACAGCAACCTGAAATTCCCGAGTGGAAATGGGAGAACATAGCTATGGATTTCATTACCAAACTCCCTAGAACAAGCAGCGGTCATGACTCGATATGGGTCATTATTGATCGAATGACGAAATCAGCACATTCTTGCCTATCCGAGAAGATTATAAGATGGATAAGTTGGCGAGATTGTACATCAAAGAGGTCGTGACACGGCACGGGGTGCCGGTGTCAATCATATCCGACCGTGATAGCAGATTCACTTCACGTTTTTGGCAGACACTACAGAAAGCGATGGGCACTCGGTTAGACATGAGTACAGCCTATCACCCTCAAACAGATAGCCAAAGTGAACGCACTATACAGACGCTAGAAGACATGTTGAGAGCGTGTGTAATCGATTTTGGTGGTAGTTGGGATGCTCATCTACCGTTGATTGAGTTCTCCTACAACAACAGCTACCATACAAGCATTGGATGTGCTCATTTGAAGCGTTGTATGGAAGGAAATGCAGATCACCCGTTTGTTGGGCCGAAATTGGTGAAAGCCAGCTAACAGGCCCAGAGATCATTCAAGAAACAACAGACAAGATTTTCCAAATCAAAGATCGACTTAAAGCCGCGCGAGATCGCCAAAAGAGCTATGCCGACAATCGTCGGAAGCCTCTAGAATTCAATGTTGGGGATCGTGTGTTACTCAAAGTCTCCCCTTGGAAAGGAGTCGTTCGATTCGGAAAGAAAGGGAAGTTAGCCCCAAGATACGTTGGACCATTTGAGATCACTGAAAGGATCGGTCCAGTGGCTTACCGGTTAAGGTTGCCACAAGAGCTTAGCGGTGTGCATGATACTTTTCACGTGTCAAACCTCAAGAAGTGTTTGGCCGATGAATCCCTTCACGTGCCAATCGAGGAAATCAAGATTAACGACAAGCTTCATTTTGTTGAAGAACCCATTGAGATCATGGATCGAAAGGTCAAGCAACTGAAGCGCAGTAGGATACCTATTGTTCGCGTAAGGTGGAATTCAAAACGAGGGCCATAGTTTACATGGGAACGTGAAGATCAGATGAAACTCAAATATCCACATCTTTTCGGGGATGACACTCTTGGACCTAACTCCAGCTGAATTTCGGGACGAAATTCTCTCAACTGGGGGATACTGTGACATCCGTCACTTTAAGGTCCGTCAATTAACGTGTTTGTCCGTCATCTTCTATGATTGGTCATTCCTCATCTCTATTTGACTCTTTATGTGGATATCATGTGTGCTTTATTATCGTTGAGTGTGCATTCGTTATAACCATGTGTTAACCTTAAAAAGACTTTTAAAAGCTTTCATTTTTGAAAACGTCAAATATATCATTTTATAAATATAATAAATGTTTTTAATATAACCATTTCTTAAGTCATGACAACATTAAATGTACTTTTACAATTACAATAAAATATCTAATAAAGTCGTTTTTCAACCGAACTAAATTTGGGAAAGCTCGGGGGTTAAGTGCAGGGACTAAACTTGTAATTTTGCAAACTTGGGCTGGGTATAAATACCCTCTTACCAGCCCTAATCTTCATTCTTCACCATCTTCTTCATCTTCATCCTCTACACACACAAAATCATCATTCTTGCACCAAATCCAACCCGAGAGGTCTCGTTTCTTCGTCTTGACACCGTCTACAGCTTAGACTACCCCTCTCTAGCAGTAGTAGTTGTCTTTGGTTGTCCGTTTTCTAGCCTTTTCACGGCTGTCCAAAACTAGGGTTTCGGGTGTTCGGGTTCAACCCGAACATACAAGGTCGTATGGGTGCGTGTGAGGTCTCTTTGCTTGTGTTTCATGTTTGTGTATGTTTGTTGAGTGTTTCTGGAGGTCTTTGTGTGTGTAAAACCCGTGTTTAGAGCAGCTCGGGGGCTGCTCCTCCCACCACAGTCGCGATTCTGCAGATCAGGCGACTGGGTCATCCATGCGATTGAGCCGTGCGACTGAGTGGGTCGTGCGACTGAATCATGCGTTTGAGTCAATCGCGCGACTGAGTTGTGCGACTAGGCAGGTCGTGCGATGAGTTGTGCGAATGAGTCATGCGATTGAGTGATTGTGTGCGATTGAGTCAGGTGACCGACTGAATGTGTGCGAATGTGCGTGATTCGCACGACTGGAGTCCAATCGCACGAATGAAGGTTCAGTCGTACGAAAGTAGCTAATTCGCACGATTGAAGGTTGATTCGTGCGTATGGAAGTTGAGTCGTGCGATTGGGTGTGTTGTGTGGTACGACTGAATGCCAGTCATACGAATGAAGGCTCAATCGTACGAATGAAGCTGATTCGCACGATTGAGGGTTGATTCGCATGAATGGAGGTTGAGTCGTGCGTCTGACCGTGTTATGCGACTGAAATGTTGTGTTTGATCCCTTGTGCGTGGTGTGAGTAAGTCGTGTGATGTTGAAGTAACATTAACACAATAATGCCATTGTTCGGCCACAAAGATTAAAGTCAACGCGAGAAAGGGCACACATACTATTTTAAACAAATTGAACTAACGCTTTACAACGATCAATTGACTTAAAATTATTGACACTTATTCAATGCTTCTTAATAACAACGAGACTTTTACTTAAAACATCATCATTAATGGCGACAATGTCTTGTACTTGGATCTACATAAGATCTAGTACGTGTGTCAGTCTGTGTGTGTTACGCGACCCAGCCGATACGATCCGAACCGACCCATCATTATTGCGCGCTTATACATATATCATATCATTAATGCTATACAATAACTGTCAATAGGTGTTTGACTGTTTATTTGCATTCAACATTTGGGATTACATCGATCATACATACTTACCACCTAACAAGTGAATTTCATGGCCCCTTTTCATATTTATTCAATATTTCAATCATTTACAACTTGGGGGGAAAAGTATGCTTACTCATTTTCAATGCTGTACAACTTACATACATTTTACATACAAGGAATCAACGTGATACTGTGTTGCAAGTACTATTTGATACATGTTTGGGTCTGCTGTGTGGTTCTATCTTTGCAACTATTAATTCCAGTGTGGGAACCGACGGTTAGGTATTGGTAGTACTACTGGGTTGACACCCCCATCTCGTTCGATGGTATACTAGTTGGTACCATCAGTGGCCAGGAACGGGCCCTTGGGTGAATATATGCCGACAATTTCTTTGTGTACGTCGCTAGGTTTGGTTGCAAAGCTCATTGTCATGTGATTTTACTTGCTTATATAACTGTATTCACGGTATTCCGCAACGCTTACATTATACAGCATCACTTACATTTTTATTACATAAACTTGCGAGCTCACCAACAATTATGTTGACCGTTTTAAGCATCTTTTCAGGTGATCATGCAAGTCCAGGAATCTAGGTGTGCTGCCTTAGTGGAGACCCTAGGATGCATTTTTTGGGACTTAACATGTTTTGTTAAACAATCTTTTGAACAATGTTAACGCTTGTAAACAATTATCATCTTTTGAAACTTGTTCCCGGGTTGTGGGAATTAATATTTACAATTTCATCTTATGTGATTATGTGTTATCATTATCATGTTGCTTATGGCTATGTTGTCGTGAACGTTGACTAAACACGACACAAGTCCCCTTGTTGTCGGGTGTCGTCATGACACGCTTGTCATCATTTATTTATATTGCTCTCTATCGCTTACCATGTGTTATGACGATCCCGGTCTCGTTACATCCCCGTGTTTCCGCTTTTAGCGGGGGGGTGTGACAAAACATTCGCACAGGACCAACCAGTTCTTTACTAAGACCTTGAATAAAAAGACTTACAGTGTATTCTTCACATAATGTGACCTTGTTGAGTAATGCATCAAAGGCATCACAATATTCTTCGAGAAAACCTATTTGAATCAATGCCTTCAGTGCTCCCATAGCATCTTCAACCATTATTCTAGCAAATCGCGCCATAATCGAACGACTATAATCGTCCCACTTGATCTCAGACATTGGCAAATTCTTGGATTGAACAAATCCTTGATGCCATTATTGTGCTCGGCCTTCAACATGAGCAGTCGCATAACGAACCTTTAAATTCTTAGGAGTTTCGTCATGGAAAATAAGGGATTACACGATACATCCATCCTTCAATATCATCTCCATTGAATTTAGGAAATTCAATTTTGGTGTGAAACGATTGTTGTTCTTATGATTTCTCGTCTCAATTGCCGAATCAGAGAAATCATCCACATGCATATCATTTCTGTGACTCCCACCGACTTGATTTCCACTAGATTGATTAAGCAATTGCAATGATCGGATCACACTATCAAGTGATGCCTTCAATCCAGCCATTCCAAGCCGTTTTTCTCCGTCGCCCATTGCATTCTCTCTGCTGCAGATCTGAGTTCTTCAAATGCTTCTCGTTCTTCTCAGCAGCCGATTCCAATCACAATAACGATTTCTCATGTTCCTTAATCGTCTTATCAAGATCCTGATTACGCGTAGTAGCCATGGTGTTATCTGAATTGACACTGTAGATCGCCGGAGAGAGATGATGATGGTTGCCGGAGTGCCAGCCAGAGTGAGTTCCGAGGAATGAACAAGCTCTGATACCACTGTTAGGTCAAATTGGATAGAAACTAGAGAGAAAGGAATTACACAATTCTAGCTACCGATCTTATTGCATCAACTGAATTTAACAATCCTAACTACCGATTAACTACGGGTTGTTAAAAAAGCGGAATGAAGACAATTACAATTTCAACCCTCAATCATTAACATTTACATTTAACCCTTTTACTAATAAAGTCCTAACACACATGCATACACATTGACATGTATGTATGTATGCACATGTGGACGCATATTTATATTTGTGATTTTTGTTTGTGTGTTTTATATGAAGGGCCATCTTAAGATCATTAGATCGAGTTATTGGAATGTTGTGTAATGAGTTTGATTTAGGTTGTGGTTTCTATATCTATTAAGTAAAATAATTACAATAAACCATGTCAAGTGAGGATTTTTAGGGCCGTTTGGTTTGAAGGAATTGTAATTAAAAAAAAAACCGGAATCCGAAGGAATTAGAATCAATTTCATTCAAAATTTGTACAGCTGGTAGAATTTATAAATAGAATAAAATGTAAAGACGGTTAGATTAACTAAATTACCCTTCGTAAAAAAAACCACCATGAATCGCACCCATGTTGAGGTTGGGATCTGTCCAAAACACCAACAACATTGAACTCATGTCATTTGCTAACGATTTTTTGTTACCTCTTCCCCGCAATTAGCGTCGTAATCTCACTATTCTTGTCCAGGTTTTCATATTCGTGCATATGTGTTCTATGTGGCCGATTTCATTTTGATTTTTGGGTTCAAATCAACTGCTTCATCAAAGAATTGTAGCAAAACAGTTTCACATAAATAGATATTAAAATTATTGAAGTTTGTTCTTTATTTTAGAATTGGTATTTTGTATCATCATTTTTAATGTGATCTACATTCATGGTATATTGGGTTTCATAAGAATGCAATTTTATGTGTGATTTCCATGTTTGGGTTTCTATTGAGTCTATGTAGTAAATATAAAAAATATGTATAGTAGTGTTTGAACAATTCAATAAAATATTTTAAATTCATGGCTCATAGGAAGATAGTTGAATTCCAATGAGGGGTAAATCTTTTCCAATTTCAGTTTATTCCTTGACTAACTAAACACATTTTTATGTAACGTTTCTCGATTCCAATTTCAATTTCTTATATTTTATGAACCAAGCGAGCCCTTAGAGTGTTCGACTTTTCATTATTTTTCATGCACGATAAAAAGTAGAGCCTAGTATAAATCCTACGATAGATCCCAAAACAAGCTTAGGGAACCTAAACGATCGAGTCAGTAGCTCGAAAGGCATCACCCAACCAATACAAAATTGGGCAGAGATTGAATAGACTAAGAGTCGTATGATGCACTCTTTTGAACGGGTAAAGCCTCAAGAATTTGAGAAGGAAAGAGAAGACTGCAAGCTTAGGGCAATTTTCTTGATATGTTTAATTTTCAAACAAAGACTTAAATACACCAATGTAAACCAAAAAACAAGAAACAGAAACCAACAAACATGAAATAATGGAGAACATGCCATGCAACATGGGATCATACATGAGTCATGCAAACGGGTGGGGTTTATCAAAAGATCATGGGTTGACTTAATAAGTTGACTGAACAATTAAGTAGCCTTCTTGGCAGCTTGCTCTCACGCCTGAGCCTGACCCGAGCGCCGTCTGTAACTGACTGAACATCACCAGGGGCTGGGCTTCAACGTGGACTGCATCACCGTATCCACTAGTAATATCACAAAAAAACCATAACCATATGGATAAAATTACCACCCACAACATAACATTTGATATATGCACCAAAAAACTACAGTTGGCCATCAATTTGGTCGATGCAAATGTCGTTTTTCCAATGAGGTGATAGGTTCTCCTTTGCCAGATAACTAGACCCGGCCACATTGAGACCAAAAAACATCATAAACTTTTGATATCCATAAAATTATTGGCCATCCAACATAGGTGTTGTCTCAAGGTGCTTACAACATCCAAGATTGCATTGGTTACATAAACAAGGTCTTTCCATTTTTTCATGAGATTAAAAGCAGTATTAGGAGACAAAAGAAAGACGAGATTTTGTGCTTGCATAGAATAGGCTTTTGAATTATAACAAGAGTAATAACAAGAATCCACTATAAGTAATCCTGGCTGCAGGACGTTTAAGGGCTTAAGCACAATACAACACAACAACACAATGAGGAGAATAACTAAGCTCTAATCAAACAGTGAACTGGGTAACCAAAGATGATACAAAGAACACAAGTAAAGTAAAGCAAGAGAAAGAACAAGAGAGTAGGGGTTTCAAGGAGGCAAGTATATTGCTTTCTCAAGTTCTCTTACACGTGTACAAAGCATAAAGAAAGATACAAGAACTTGAAATACTTATACTACAACCTACAGCCGGCTATACTTGGAAAGCCAGCTGGATACAATTGACTAGACACTAACAAAATCAATTGTAGGATCAAAAGGCATATTGCCTTTTGACCTTGTCCTATGACATGCCATAGCTCACATCCTTATACAATACAAAAAGGATAAAGTACATAAAGTGGAAAGTGAATACTCAAGACCTCAATGTACAGTTACCAAAAGCAAGGCCCTTTTCACCAACTCATGTAAGTGGTGACTTTACAGAGATGCAGCGGAAAAGGTGCTTTATGGAACAGTACATCAGATAAAGCATGTGTACTAAAAGTCTTCGGAAGAAATCTGTCTTCATAGGATGAGCTTCGGAAGACTTTGTCTCTGAAGCTTCGGAAGACTTCATGTTTGGCTTCGGAAGATATTGGTCTTGGCTTCGGAAGATTTTACACTTAGAGTATTTTCTAATGCTTTGTGTAAAACTTCCGAAGCATTCTTCACTTCAGTACTTAGTGCATGTTGCTGAGACACTTAAGCTGTTTTGGGTTGCATCAGACTTCAGGAATCCTTACAAACTCCCCCTAGGCTGATGCTACCAAAACACTTAGAAGATCTTCAAATGTTGGTAGTCTTCAGTACAATCAGGACCATTCCTTTCTTCATGAGATGGTCAGGATCATCAAGACTTTCATAGTATCTTCTCATCTCAAAGAGATCATGCAGAGGTAAGTTGATTATGTCTTGCCATGAGTAGACATTCTCAACACCTTGATCTCTTAACAGTCCATCTCTCTGGATTGGTAGAGTATGTCCAGGACAAGATGGGTGTCTCACTAGTTAGAGGAGCCACTTGAATAGGAGTTGATTGGGCTGCCTCATCATGCACTTCCTCAGGTTGATCTGATTCAGCCTGAGGTGCAGAGGTAGATGACTTTGGCTTCTTCTTCTTTGTCTTTGGTTTAGAAGCCATCCTCTTCTTCCTCTTGGTTGTCTTTAACTGAGAAGACTGGTCTGCAGCACCATGTTGATCATCAGTGTCTTTCTCAGTTGGGTGTTCCTCCCTCACAGGTTCAGAAGGAGAGGGAGTTTGACCCTGCCTAGGATCAGAAGATGAAGCTTGCTGGGGCTCAGCTGGAGGTGCTGGTTGAGGTGTCTCTGGTTGTTCAAACTTGACCTCCACTTCAGGTGGGACTTGACTTGGAAGAGAGTGCAAGTCAATAAGTTCTCCACTCTAATCTTCTGCTTGATCACCCTAATATGCTCATCCATAGTGGATAGAGACATGGGGCCAAGTCTCCTTCCGGAGAATCCATACAGCTTCAAGAAGCTCACCATTCTTTGTCTGTCAGCAGACTTCTTTGCATTTTTTGAATGGTGGCCCTTGACTTTGCAGCTTCTTCCCTTAGTTTCCTTTTGGTTGTCTTCTTTCCTTGACTACTCAAGCTCAAGTTGCTTTAGATACTCGAACTCAATGAAGTCATAGGACAAAGGGAGAAGTGCATCTGCCTGATAGAAGCCTGTGGCACTCAGGTAGTTGATCATTTGATCCTATCTTCCTCTTTATCTACCTGAGGTTCTTGTGGAGCCACATCTTCCTGTGCAGGACTTTCTTGAACTGGTGAGAGAGTAGGAGCATGCTTGTAAAGTCTTTTCTGTCTCTTCTCCTCTTTGAGTTGGAGAAGTATCATTGCATCCTCTTTCTCCTTCAACTCTCTTGACACTTCTCTGTCAGCCAGTTCATTTAGTTCTTCTAAGGGGAGGGAGATGATCTCATCAATGTCATAGTTCCTGGTCTGTAAGTAGGTAATCCTGACTGCCCTTAACTCATCATCCTGAGTATTTGGTCTGGGGCAGCCCTGATTGCAGCTTGCATGAAGCTAGATGACCCAGTGGAACTTTCTCCCCTTAGTCTCCTTTTCCTCTCTCTCTCTTCCTCCTCAATTTCCTCAGGAGTCATTATCCTTTTCCCTTTGTCACCAACAGACCTTTGTGACTCAGGGTGGATTGAAGCTTGGCCTTCATTGCTTGGAGTAGCTTCCATGCTCTGGCCAGAGAGAGGCTGAGAAAACACCTTCACCAGCAGGTGTCTCAGATGGAGTTTGGACCTCAGCAGCAGTTGTTGATGATGAGACAGGGGTCTCAGGTTCTGTCACTGGGCCTTCAGTCAAGGTTTCCCCTATGAAACTAATCTTAGGGTCCACCTCAACATCCAGTTGACCGATGACATTGCCTGATTCCCTAAGTCTCCTTCTTAGAGAGAACTCTGCCATGATCCTGTCTTGGATTCTTTGAGCCAGCCTGTCAGCTTGTCTTGAATTGCTTGGATTGACAAGTGGCAGGTTGACTAAATCCAGTCTTTCATAAAAGCTCAGGCTTTGGAATTGAAAAACTTCTTGTTGGCCTTGAACTCTTTGAAGTATGAGGGCTCTTCTGTCATCATCATACCTCCACCTTATGATTTGATTGCCAGTTCCCAGTGGTGGAGATGAGACAGCCCTTGGTATGCCTTCCTCAAAGAGACTCCTGATGAGAGAGTCTATAGAGTCCACATTAATGTGAACTTGAGGAAGTTGCTGAGAATGCACAACAGCAAGTGAGGATGGTGAGTCCTCTATGTCCATTCTCTCTGAAGAACTCCCAGGTTCTGTGGTTGTAACAACTTTCTCCCCCTTTTTGGTAGCATCACCCACTTGCATAGGTGAGCTGGAGGATAAGTCAATCACTTCCACAGGTTCTTGTGTTCCTGGTTGAGCTCTCCTTAAAGGTCTCCCAGCTAGTTTTTCCTGCAGATATGAAATCTGGAGTTGCTGATCATTGACCCTGTTTTGTAAGGTAGTCACCTGAGATTCCAAGTGACTAACCTTAGAGACTAAGTAGGTGCATGTTTTTGACAGTTTTTGCACCTTTAGTCTCAATTCCCCTCATCTTCATCAGAAGATTCATTGGGGGATGAGATGATTGGACCAAAGTCCTCTCTCTCACCACCAGCTTGAGTTTCTTGGCTGCTGGTTTTCCTCTGCTCACTGGCAGCCTCAGTTGAGATGCCAATGGGCTGAGTTGCCATGGTTGAGGTCTTAATGATGTAATCACTTTCAAAAGTGAGAGCCTCTTCCATATGGACATCCTGAACAGGTTCAGAAGTGTCCACCTCAGTAACAGGTGACTGATGGGGGATAGACTGAGGAGAGTCAGAGGTACTCATCTCTCTTTGAGTAGGGGAGGAGAAGAGAGACTCATGGTACTCACTGAATCCTAAGTCTTCATCAGTGTAAAAGGATAGGTTGGGAATTGGTTGGTTGAGATCCAAAGGCTGGGGATGGTAGCTGTCCCCTGAAGGTTGTCCACTTGAGTGTTGAGACTCAGAGTGAAGGCTTAAGGTTGTTGGGCTATTGAGCTCATCAGGGTGAGCTTGAGGAACCTCAGCCCTGATAGGTGAAAATGGGAGTGGTTTGCTCCTCAGGAGAAGTGGGAGCTCTAGTGTCCACTTCTTCCTGTAAGGTTGAGTATTTGGGGGCCTGCACAGACTCAATAGTCTGAGCAGGGGTTCGTTTGGATTTTCTTTGGTAGGTGAGGGTGATTTCTGGTCTTTTTAATGGTAGGGACAAAAGAGGTGTGGGTTCAACACTAGCTTGTGTTGCTAGGTTGTCACCTTGAGCAATGAGCTCTAACATTTTTGGGACTAGGGCTGTTTCTACCCCAGAGAAGCCTACAGTTGGCTTCTTCATTATTTTAAAGATGCCGGGCTTCATCTGTCCCAATTTAAGAATATTACCTGTTTCCCTCAACTGTGAGCCCAGTTCACAGTTGAGAATGTGTTGAACATATCTAGGAAACATGTAATACTCTAAGGAGTCTAAGTTTGCAAGTAAATTAGTATAAACAAATTGTGAATACCTGAACTTGACCCCTTGAACCATTCCATGAACTATGAAGGAGAGATCCTCAGGAATCTGGTCCCATCCACCATGCTTGTTTGACAAGCTGTGGATAACCACATGGAGCAGGAATTTCCATTGGGATGAGACCTTCCCTTTCCTAAAGGTCTTTACAGAGAAATCTCCCTCATAGCCCATCTGCTCAAAAGAATGATTTACAGCTTCTTTGGGAAGGACACCTCACCTTCTTCATCATCCAGCTGTAGATGTTGGTTAATGATGGCCGGAGTGATGAAGACTGTCCTCCCTTGCACTGTGGCAGACAGTGCCTTCTCCCCATCCATAATGACCTCTTGGCAGGTCTTCCAGAATTCAAGCAACTGATCCTCATATAGAGGAGGATCAATGGTCAGGGAGGTGAAGTAGTTTGACAGAGTCAAGAATTGGCAAATCTCTGAGAAACTTGCATCTTTCTCAGAGCTTAACAGAGCAACTTGATTATGTTGCCTGTGTAGTTGCATGGAGAAATCAGGGTTGTTTCTGCGGTTAAGGTTGGCCATTTTAGAAGCTTAAGGGTGAAGAAAGGTAGAAAGCAAAGGCGGTTTAGAGAATTAGGTTAGAGAAACAGTAGAATTGAGGAAGATAGTGGGAAAGAGGGGGAACCGTTGGGTATTTATATGAAAAGGATTTGAACCAAAGTTAATGAAAGAGGATAAACTTTGAAATCCGAAAGTCGGTCCCACCTCTGAAAAAGTAGTTTACTTTTGCTCAAAAAGTAGTTTTCTTGGAATTCGAAAAGCTTCCGAAGTTTATTTGTCTTCGGAAGTTTTGATTTAAAAAGCTTCCGAAGCTAAAATGGCTTCGGAAGATTTTCCTGAGAGTCTTGATAATTTATGCTTCGGAAGAGAAATAAACCCTTGAATGCTTTGTATGAAAATAAACAAAGCTTCCGAAGGTTAATTTTGCTTCGGAAGGAAAAGGTTCTTGAAAATAGATAAGTGTCTGAGATAAGAATTTTAAGCTTCGGAAGATGAACTTTACTTCTTCCGAAGGTAAAATCTCTTAGACAGTTATTTATTTTAAAGACATGTTTTTCTTCCGAAGATAAAATCTTTATCTTCCGAAGTATCAGAAATTTTCAAGAATCTAAGGAAAGTCTTCAAAAAGAATTTTACATCCAAAGAAAACATGAGCTTATGAAAGTGATGAACTAGACAACTTAGGACACACATATTTTAAGAAGAAATAATTAGAATTAGTTTTAATAAAAAGTCTACTCAAAGTTAATCATCCCAATAGCTGATATCAGATACTTAAATCTCTGTTCATCAAAAGCTTTGGTGAACAGATCAGCATATTGTTCATCTGTATGAACTTTGACTAGTTTAATTAATCCTTTTTCATAGTTATCTCTTATTAAATGATACCTGATGTTGATGTGTTTGGTCCTTGAGTGCTGCACAGGGTTCTCAGTGATAGAGATAGCACTATTGTTGTCTATGTGGATAGGAGTCTCTTTGAAGTTAAATCCATAGTCCAGCATCTGATTTTGAATCCAAAGCACTTGAGCACAGCAGCTTGCAGCAGCAATGTATTCAGCCTCAGCAGTTGATGCAGACACACAGGATTGTTTCTTGCATTGCCATGAGACCACCCTTCCACCAAGGAATTGACATCCCCCAGATGTAGACTTTGCAGTCATATTGCAACCACCATAATCACTATCTGTATAGGCATACAGATTGAAATTTGGATTCTTTGGATACCATAGACCAAGTGTTGAAGCACCTTTGAGGTATCTTAAAATCCTTTTCACAGTGATTAAGTGAGACATCTTAGGGTTGGCTTGATATCTTGCACAAATACATGTAGCAAACATGATATCAGGCCTGCTAGCTGTAAGATACATAAGAGACCCAATCATAGCCCTGTATAAGTGCTCATCTACACACTCCCCCTCAAGATCTGGACCAAGGGAGTGGTTTCTGGCTATGGGTGTCTTAGCAATCTTACAATCAGTCATATTGAACCTCTTGAGTATGTCTTGAACATACTTTGACTGACTTATGAAGATGCCATCTTCAACCTGCTTCACTTGAATTCCCAGAAAGAAGTTGAGTTCTCCCATTGAACTCATCTCAAATCTGTCTTTCATCAGCTTCTCAAAGTCTTTGCAGAGCTTTGGATTAGTTGAACCAAAGATGATGTCATCAACATATACTTGAACCAGCAATAAGTCATTTCCCTGTCCTTTGATGAAGAGGTTCCATCTATAGTACCTCTTCTGTATCCATGCTTGCAGAGATACTTAGATAGTGTCTCATACCACTTCCTGGGTGCCTGATGCAGCCCATAAAGAGCTTTGTCAAGCTTGCAGACATAATCAGGATGATCAGGGTCTACAAAACCAGGTGGCTGTTTGACATAAACCTCCTCATCAATCACTCCATATAAGAAAGCACACTTTACATCAAGTTGGTAGACCTTGAAGTTCTTGGATGCAGCAAATGCCAGGAATATCCTAACAGCTTCTAGTCTTGCTACAGGAGCAAAGACATCAGTGTAGTCAATCCCTTCTTCTTGTGTGTATCCTTGAACAACTAGTCTTGCCTTGTTCTTGATGATGATTCCCCTATCATCCTTCTTGTTTCTAAAAACCCATTTGGTTCCAATGGTAGTCTTCCCATGAGGAAGAGGACAAAGGTTCCAAACTTTCTGCCTTTTGAATTGAAGCAGCTCTTGTTGCATAGCTTCAACCCAACTTCCATCCTTTAGAGCTTCATCAACTTTCTTGGGCTCTATCTGAGATAAGAAACAAGAGTGAAGACAAACATTTGCTTCATGGGTTTGTCCTCTTGTTCTTACCCCTGTGACAACATCTCCAATGATGTTTGTGGTGGGGTGAGACTTGTGGATCCTTAGCTGAGGGATCACAGCAAGTTGCTGGGAAAGATCTAAATTTGAGAAATTTAAATCTGGTCCTGAAGATTCACCCTCCACATTATCACACTTATCAAGATTAACTTGATCCAATGAGTGTGAGACATCATTGATGTTGTCATCTATGGTGTGGTTATTAGCATCAAGAAATTCCTGATCACTATCACCATCACCATTGTTGTCTTCTACAAGTGAGGTATCTTTATCTGGTTGAGAGGCCTCTGAGCTGGAATTTGAAGGCATGCCAGATGTATCAGCTGAATTTGTCATTGTTGTGCTGATAGAAACCTCATTTGCTGAAGTAGTTCCAACTGGAGCTGAAGATGTATGAGTTGAAGATCTTCCTAGCTCAAATCTTGGATCAGGATCACCTGTATTTAGATTTTCTGCAGATCCTGAAACATGCTCACAAGATTTGTTAAAACAGTTGGTAACTAAATCAAGATCAAACAGCCAATCCGGACCAGAACCAGCCACACAGGGAGTGTGCTCATTGAAAGTCACATTGGCTGACTCCTCAACAATTCTAGTTCTGAGATTGTATACTCTATAAGCTTTAGCTTGAGAAGAGTATCCAATGAAATGTCCATCATCTGATTTCTCAGCAAACTTGGCAATTTGATCTTTGGTATTCAAGATGGTGCAGGGACATCCAAATGACCTGAGAAAACCAATGAAAGGTTTCCTCTTGTGCCAAAGTTCATAAGGAGTCTTACCATGTGTCTTAACTACTAAAACTCTGTTTTGCACATAGCAAGCAGTATTGACTGCCTCTGCCCAGAAGGTGATAGGCAGTTTAGAGTCAGACAACATAGTTCTTGCAGCTTCAATAAGTGTCCTGTTTCTCCTTTCAGCAACTCCATTTTGCTGAGGAGTCCTGGGAGCACTATATTGTCTTGTAATACCTTTTTCATCACAAAATGCATCAAGGATTTGGTTCTTGAATTCAGTTCCTTGATCACATCTTATGGTTTTGACCTTGTGATCACATTGATTCTCAACTTTTAAGATGAAATTCTTCAGAATCTCAGGGGTTTCATCCTTAGTTCTAAGGAAGAAACCCAAGTGAATCTTGTAAAATCATCTGTGATCACCAGACAGTAAGAGGTCCTTCCTAAACTCATTACACTGGTGGGGCCAAAGAGATCCATATGTAACAAGTGTAGGGGAGTAGTGATGGAGTTCTTTTCCTTAGGCTTGTGAGATACTTTGTGTTGCTTCCCTTTCAGGCATGCCACACAATGATCATCACTAGTAAACTCTTTCTTTGGCATTCCAGTTACCAGATCATGTTTAATTAATTTATTCATGTTCTTAAAGTTTACATGGCACATTCTTTTATGCCATAGGAAAGACTCATCACTATTTGCTTTAGATAGAAAGCATGAAACTTCTCCTGAGGGAGATGTTTCTTGCAAATCCATCTTGTACATGTTCCCTTTCCTGGGGGCTCTGAGCAGGATATGCTCATGAGGAATGACCACACCAGGTTTGAGAACAATGCACTCATGCTCAGTAAAGAGCATGTTATGACTCTGATCACAAAATTGGGATACACTCAGAAGATTGTACCCAAGCTCTTAACAAAGTTTACCTTCTCAATGCTGAGCTTACCATTTGTGACCTTGCCCCTTCCAGAAATGTAACCACCTTCATCTCCTCCAAAAGCAACTGGTCCTCCATCAATTCTCTCAAAATTATGGAGTAGAGACCTATTGCCTGTCATGTGCCTGGAACAGCCACTGTCAATTATCCAGACATTCCTGTTGGTCTTGAGCTGTTCCTGCACAGAGAAGATGATTAGTTACATTTGGAAACCCAAGCCTTACTTGTCTTGGGCTCATTAACAGTAATAGAAGGTAATGCAACAGTAATAGATCCTATGGTTGTACTATGGGGATCTTCAGCTGTTGTTGATGGAGAAACCTCAGTCATTTGGTCTTTCTTAGACTTCCACACCACCTTTGGAGTCTTGGACTTGACCTTCAAAACCTTAGAAGCTTTAGAACTTCATAAGTTTTGATGACTGATCCTTCGGAAGAATCTACAGTCACTGCAGCAGACTTAGTGCTTCGGAAGAACTCCTTTCTTCCGAGACCAACTTTGCTTCCGAAGGTAATTTTCCACTTACCTCCTTCTTTGATTTGGAGCTTCCGAAGGAAACAGACTTTCCTTCCGAAGCTTGAGACTTCTTGAGACTCTTTGAAGTCTTTGTTTTAGTCATGTGGACAGTACTTTTAGGATTGTATGGGCAATCCTTAGCAATGTGAGAAGTACTTTCACACATAACACATAACATTTCTTCTTCAAAGAAGTCTCCCTTTGAGAGCAAGACTGGCTTTGGTCACATCCCTTCTCCACCTTCATCTTGGTAGATGCTGAGACAGTTCCTTTGGGCTGTGAACTGTTCTTGGAGTTTGATGGTCCAGGCTGTGCAGCAGTGGTACACAGCAGCTCAGTCTTCTTCTTGGCACTGAGATGATTTGAACAAGAACCATGACTCTTAGCTGAGGAGTCTTGGTTGATGTCTTCAGTCCTTACTACTTTGAAACCTGCAGAGATAAAAACTTGTTTCTGCTTAGCATCAAAAGTAGCCTTGATTTCTTGAGCCTTCTTTGCCTTTCTTTTGCTCTTTCTGATCAAGTTCTTTCTTTTGGACTTGGTCATCACAGTTGATTTCTTCTCCTCAGAAGGATAGTGGCCCTTGGAAGAATCCTCTTCTTCACTCTTCTCAGAGGAATTCTTCACTATCACTTCTTCATCATCCTCACTTACAGGATCTATGAGAGGAAGCTCATCTTCACAAGTTCCACACCTAGGAGATCTTACAGACAAGATTGTGTGTGGAGGAGCTATCTCATTTGATCCTAGTCCCTGTCTATTTTGATAACAAACCTTGTTGTGCAGGGATGAGGATATCATGTTCTTGAAGGTCTCTTCTTCAAGAACACTCTTCTCTGCCTTGGCTTTGCTGATCACAAGCTCAGCCTGGCACTCAGTTAACTTAGTGATGAGATCTTGGATCTGAGTTCTGAAATCTGTATGTTCATGTTTTAGTACTGAAATGGTTTTCTCCAAGTCTTCTATCTTTAACTTGTAATCATTTTCAGACTTTCTAAAATCAGATTTTAATATGTTTAATGACTCAAGATCAGATCTCATCTCTAGGTTATAGGACCTGTATCTATTTACTTTAGCAATGCATTCAGGGGAGCAAAGATGTTCCAATACCTTGGCTTCATCATGGTCAGCCATCAGTGCTTGGTTTGGAGAAGCATCCTCCACCTGAAAACTCCAGTCAAAGCCTCCTTCTTCAACAGCAACAGCAGCATGTTGCTTTGTCTTCTCAGCTTGAGGAGCTTTGTCAGTGAAGTTTGGTCTGGGTTGTGTTTGGCCCCCATTTGCTTTAGGTGCCTTACACTCCCTGGCAAAGTGACCCATAAGGTTACAGTTGTAACACTTAACTTTGCTTTTATCCAGGCCAAACTTACTGCTGGTAGCATTGCTTGGAAATCTTCTTCCTGTCCTCTTGTAGAACTTCTTGGCTCTGTGAGTGAGGAGAGCCATCTGCTGAACTATCTCCATGTATTCCAGGTCATCTGGATGGATACAGTCCAGGTCTTCAAGAGTGAAGAGATAATTTCCACAGCTTTCATCTGCAGACACAAAGGCTTGAGAAGAACTTGTCTCTTGGAATGGGCTTCCTTGAGTAAAGTTCTCCCTTGGTGTCTCCGGGAAGGTGATGAAAGGACCCTTTTGTAGTTGTCAGGGTAGCATAAGAGATGATGCTGAGGTTCTATGCTGTCCCTTTCAACTACATGAAGGGCTGAACCCATTTGATTGTTGGAGTTGCCAGATGAACCTTGCATGTTCATCTCCATCTGGTATCCACTGAGAATTCCATACAACTCTGTAAGAGTAAGAGTCTTAAGGTTCTCAGTCCTCTTGATCACCACACAATAGTGTGTCCATTGCCTAGGAAGTGAGGACATGAACTTCCTTACAATGTCCCTGTTCTCAAGAGGAACTCCTCCATCCACTAGGGTATCCATAATCTCAACATACCTGAAGTATTGTTGAGTCATGGTCTCACCTGCTTTGAAGGTGAAATTTTCAAACTGCTGCTTCAGAAGATCTTTCTTGTTCTCCTTGGCTTCAGAGGAGCCTTCATACATCAGCTTCAGTGCATCCCACAGCTGTTTGGCTGTCTTGCACTTCTTGAAGCCTCTGTATACAGAGTTTGGGAGAGCAGTCTGAAGAGCAGTCATGGCCTTCCTGTCAATCTCTACTCTTTTTCTATCTTCATCTGAGTAGTTGGCCACATCTTTAGGAATCATACCAGCACCAGTAGCAGAGGGGGTGCTGGGTATGAAAGGTCTATTTCAACAGATTCCCACATTCTTGAACCAAGAGACCTGATGAAGCCTTCCATCCTCATGCACCAGGTGTCAAAATCATCAAGAGTGATCAGTGGGGATTTGTTCATGGTTCCAGTCTCCATATCAGTCTTAGAGATGGCAGCCATTTGAAGAGTTTAGCTTTTGTGTGTGTGAGGGATCTTAAGATGGTTAGATCTTATATCAAGAGCCTGGAAAGCTCTGATACCAATTGCAGGACCGTTTAAGGGCTTAAACACAATTACAACACAACAACACAATGAGGAGAATAACTAAGCTCTAATCAAACAGTGAACTGGGTAACCAAAGTGATACAAAGAACACAAGTAAAGTAAAGAGACAGAACAAGAGAGTTGGGTTTCAAGGAGGCAGTATATTGCTTTCTCAAGTTCTTTTACAAGTGTTACAAAGCATAAAGAAAAGATACAAGAACTTGAAATACTTATACTACAACCTACAGCCGGCCATACTTTGAAAGCCAGCTGGATACAATTGACTAGACACTAACAAAATCAATTGTAGGATCAAAAGGCATATCTGCCTTTTGACCTTGTGACTATGACATGCCATAGCTCACATCCTTATACAATACAAAAAGGATAAAGTACATAAAGTAGAAAGTTGAATACTCAAGACCTCAATGTACAGTTACCAAAAGCAAGGCCCTTTTCACCAACTCATGTAAGTTGGTGACTTTACAGAGATGCAGCGGAAAAGGTGCTTTATGGAACAGTACATCAGATAAAGCATGTGTACTAAAAGTCTTCGGAAGAAATCTGTCTTCATAGGATGAGGCTTCGGAAGACTTTGTCTCTGAAGCTTCGGAAGACTTCATGTTTGGCTTCGGAAGATATTGGTCTTGGCTTCGGAAGATTTTACACTTAGAGTATTTTCTAATGCTTTGTGTAGAACTTCCGAAGCATTCTCCACTTTAGTACTTAGTGCATGTTGCTGAGACACTTAAGCTGTTTTGGGTTGCATCAGACTTCAGGAATCCTTACACAAGACCTATTACATTCATATCATGATCTAGGTACATATGTATCAACAAACTCCCCCTTGGACCTAGATCTCTCTAATGTCTTGTTTTCTGCATCACCTCCTCATACTTCTTGTACTTTTCCTCTCTTGTGACTCCTGCGTGAATCTCAATCGCAAAACAGAGTCTTATGACATTCTGGAATTGGAGGGCTTGTACTATATCCTGCGTGTCATAGAACAGTGGCCACTTGTATAGAGTGTAGACATCATTAGCTGACAAGTTGGTGAGCCACATTGGGTCAAACACCCTGATGGTATCCATTTGTCCCTCTTTATTTAGAACTATGACCGCTTCCCCGGTTCTCCAATCATAGTACCACCACTTAAAGTGTGGAGTGAAGTCCTGAGGCATTTCCCTTAGAGGGATTCTTGACATCGTGCGCGGAGGACTCCACTTCAGCACTATCTTTGGCTTTCCAGTAATGGCATCAACTTCAGACCTTCTGATGTACCTTGTAGGTTGTTGGGGTCTGAAGTTAACCCACATGGTGTGGTACTCTCTCTTCAGTGCAGCTTCAAACCAGCCTGACATTTTTCTTGGGTCAGCATACAACAGCTTCAGTTTGGCCAGCTGGTTGAGCTCAAAACCTGGTAGAGTCTTTAGATCATGTGGAAATCTAAAGTACTCTATGCCCTTCTTCCTCTTAATGGCATAAACGTTTAGGTCCTCAAAATGTGCCCACGCTATAATCCTGCCCGACACCTTATGATGTTTCTTTACTCTGTAGAGTTTGGTGTAGACGTTCTGTTTAGGAGCAGCGCGTTGGGCTCTGATTTCCTCAAAACAAGCAGCCCATTCAGCCTTTTTGATATCAACATCATCGTTTGAGGCTTGGGCCTTTCCTGCTGTCTTCTCAGACTCCTGCTCCATCTTATCTAGCACCTCAAATGTATCACTGACAAGGGATTCACCCAGATTGGGGACCACATTTCCCTCGTTGTCAGCATACTGAGGATAGTGCTCTGCAGTGACGTCTTCTATCTCTATCTCATCAATGTCATTTAGCTCTTCGTCACTGGTAGAGTCACACGTTGGAGCATCCTTAACGATCTCATCAGGATTTAGCTTGAACATCTCGGCTAGTTGCTCATTTGAAAGATCGTGAATTATTTCTCCTTCTTCAGGGGTATAACTCACAGATCTCCTGACGATCCCTTGCAGATCAAGAATCATGGTTATTTGAGTCTTGACCTGCTGAAGGGGAGCAACATCAAATTCATCCCTTTGATAGTTTGGATCTGTTTGATTTAAACAAGTAACACATCAACCATTAGTTAATAATCAAGACAGAAATGAATTAATCTTAATATAAACATCGAATACATAAGTTTAAATACATGATTCAAATACAAAAGTTATCAAATACATAGACATCTAATCATTACTTTTGTCTTGAATCGTTGGGTCCTCACTTGGTGAGGCAGAGGATGAAGCTCGTTGGTCTTGATTTCTCTTTGATCTCCTTTCTTGACCCTGAGCTGAGGCAGATGCAGTTGCATCTCCTCCTTCATCATCATCATCCTCATGCCTGTCCTCTGTCCTCTCTTCCTCAATCCCTTCATCATCATCAGTCTCTTCATCATCATCCTCATCCTCATCCTCATCATCATCATCACCATCATCACCATCTCCTTCCTTAATCTTCAAAGGCTCATCTTTAGATCCCTTAAGCTTGAGCATGATGGTCTTCTTAGCATCCTTCAACTCCTCAATCTTCTTAGCTGATGTTACTCTATGCTCTTGGAGTTGGGCAATCTCGTGGCTCTGAGCAGCCATTTGCTGGGCCTGCTCCTCGATCAGCCGAGCCTGCTGAGAGATCTGGTGTGACTGCGCAGCTGTGAGATCTGCCAGCTGACGGATCTGCGCAGCCTTCTCTTCATCAGCCGCTAACAGACGCATCACCATCCGGTTCAGCGCTGAAAGTTGTTCCTCTACCCCAATGGGAGGTAGAGGTGAACCATATAGATGTGAGGGATGTGATGATGGTCCTGCTTGGTGGCTAGTGGTGGTGGTGGTTGCTGTGGTGAAGATGGGGTTAGGTCTAGATGATAGTGGAG
Source organism: Flaveria ramosissima (assembly GCA_025215565.1). Classification (NCBI taxonomy): domain Eukaryota; kingdom Viridiplantae; phylum Streptophyta; class Magnoliopsida; order Asterales; family Asteraceae; genus Flaveria; species Flaveria ramosissima. The sequence goes on along the minus strand of JACVEC010000152.1, from coordinate 88,028 downwards.
GTGATGTAGGTGTGAATGATATGGTGGTGGATGGCATATGTATAGTGGTGGGAGGTGTGGTGGTGGTAGTGGTAGTGGTAGCTGTGGTTGTTGTGGTGGTGATGAAGGTGAGTCTTCTCTTCTTCTTCATCATGTCGTGGGGCTGAGCCATCCTTTTCTTCCTCGATCCAGTCTAGGAGGATGCTCCCCCTAGAACACGGCTCGATGGCTCTGGAGCATAGTTTGGGTCTGCAGCAGTCTCTCCCGATTCCTTGGGGCGTTCACCAACCGCCCGGAGTCCATGTTCTGTGGGAACGACTTTGCTTCCCACAGTCCTAGTCAATGGCTCCTCATCTGACTCTTCTTCCTCCTCACCAGCTATGTCTCCTGTGGGGGCAGATACTGGAGGTATACTGTGTGTAGCTGTGCCCCTCGGTGGAATGGGCATGTCATTTCCAGCATCCCCACTGTCATCATCATCTGAATCATGCTCTGGGAGCAATAGCCGCTCATCATCTGAATCGCTGTCATCGTGACGCCACTTGCGTCTACCCGGTGCCACATACCTCTCATTGGCCAGATGGCCGATCAATCTCTTCACCTGGGGCTTTACCTGCTTACCCCGATACACTCTCATACGACCCAGAGTCGTGTCATCCATAATCTCTAAGGCCACAGCATCGTGGCTCTCCTTGGGAAGTGATGGCAGCTTCTCATTGAAGATCAGCTGTAGAAATCTAGGGTACATACAAAAGCCCTCCTTACCCTTGGCCTCCAGATTCTCCACCAGATACGAGAAGATCATGCTCAAGAAGCTGAAGGGGTGGTTCAGCATCAGTGCCACATAGGCATTCTGAATCTGGTCTGACAGATCATCAAACCCACCCCTCCGAGAAGCAATGCACTTCAGAATCACGTGTGCTAAGTACTTATACTGGGGACACAGGTTGCTCTTGTTGAGCACACCTGAGTTGATGTCCCCAGCGTACTTAATCCTCAGAGCAACCTCTGACTGTAAGCAGATGTAGTCTGGTAGGGTGATCAGTATCGTCCCCAAAATCAAGTACTCTCTGGATGTCAGCTGCTGTAATCTCAATATCCATACCACGAATGGAGCTCCGTATGCTGTATGGCTCACGTGAACGATCAATGGAGGCATTCTCCCAGAAGGCCTGATGTAATGACTTGTAAGGAGTACACGGTGTAGAAATGGCCTTGTGGATCCGAGAACGTCGAAGAAAAGCAATGATCTCTGTAAACTCGGCACCATTCCGAGTCGTATGGTCCAAATGAGCACATATATTGTGCTTAGGGTTGATGGACCATCTATCAACCATTGACCTGAAACACAAGACACAGAAGCATTAGTAAATAATACATCACAATTCAGTTCTAAGTATCTTGTTTAAATTCATTCTGATTCATTCATGCGAATGAATCATGCAACTGAGGTCATTCGGTTGTCCTATCATGCGACTGAGCTCATTCGGGTGAATGAGACATGCGACTGAGTTCAATCTGTTGGCTGAGTCTGCGATGGTTCAGTCGGCCGACTGAGCTCATTCGCATGGTGCATTCGGTCGATGGACCCAATCGCAAGATTCAATCGTGCGATTGGAGTTCATCCGGACGACCAGTCGCTTGTCCCACTGTTCAGTCGCCTGTGGTTCGAATCTTGACCAAATCAAGTAATTTAACGTGGTTTAACGGTTCCTTAGACTCGCCATCTCATCACTAATAACCTATTAGACTTAATTTTAACATGTTGCTTAGTTTCTGTTGGTTATTAGGTCATTTAAAGTCCGGTTCTTGTTTCACTCGAATATCACAAATTAGGGTTCAATTTCTTCTGATTTCGGTAAGATTTCACTGTAATTTACCTGTATAAATGTAAACGCAAGTCAGAAGATCAATAAGAGTGTAAGAACAAGGTCTAAAGAAATTTCGGCAGAGTAACGGTACTATGTGCGAAAAAGGAGCGATTGAGGGTGATGAGGAGAATGCGATCGACTATGGCCCTTTAAATACTGAAGCTGAGTTCAATCGGCCGACTGGCCTCATTCGCTCAGTTCATTCGGGCGACTGAAGCTCAGTCGTACGACTGGCCCAGTCGATCTCATTCAGTTGGCCGACTGAGGCTCAGTCGGTCAACTGACTCATTCGCACCCTTTCATTCGGTCGAATGGATCAGTCTGATAAGCCATTCGGGTGAATGGTTCATTCTCATGTCCAGTCGTGCGAATGGGACCCATTCGCATGATTGGTCCATACTCATGGTCCAGTCGTGCGAATGGGTTATACTTATGAAATTTTCTGCCATTTTGACCATTCAACATTTAAACCCCTTTTTAACTGTTAAAATAACATTATGAGCATTTGACCATCTCAGACATGATCATTTTAACTTGAAAACTTTTGATCACTCAGACGTGATCTTTTTAAACACTTTGTCACCTCAGATGTGACCCATTTATCCTTTGAAAACACATGTGGTCATCTCAGACATGACCCTTTTTGGTGAGTTAATCCCATACTGAATTTCATGATGTAGTCCAACAAACACACAAACTGAAATGACTAGATAACTTAGAAACTTAAACTAAAGTACAAAAATTAAACTTGTTTTTGACTTTTTGTGAGAGATAAATCCTAAGATAGAAATCTACTAGATTTGGTTCCGGAATAGGCAGCTTCTATTTAGTTTGACCATACCTGGACCAATTCAATTTTGGAATCATACAGGCAAGTCAAACATTTGGGACTTGTTATCAAAACCTTTGATGCTCAATTCTTGGTTTTCATCCAGAGTCGTTAGCAAATTTAGGAAATCATACTGGTATATTAGATTCCCACATTGATTTGAACTTTCAAGAATTGAAGCCACAATGATTGTCAGTATATTTGTCCTCTTAAATCCATACACAGACTTTTGACACAGATTGGTGATAGTTTAAGGTTTAATTATTTCAACCAATATTTGTGGATCCCACACTTATATGGTAATCAACATTCCTTAGAAGCTTTTGAGCGGTCTACGGGTATTTTGACAAGAAGATACTATTCTTAGAGCTTTCAAAGAGAAGCCAATCCTCAGGTCAGTGCCATCGCACAGCAGAGAGGCGGTAAACAACAATGAATTCTAGAATATCTAGGTTATGCTTATCCTCAGGTCAGTGCCATCGCACAGCAGAGAGGCACACAACCTATCTTCTTGTTAGAGCAGCTTAATTTTCTTTTGCACAGAATGCACCAACAACATAAGTCATTAGCTTGATAGCATTTGTCTTTCATTTTTTTCGTGCTTTGCTCTATTTATGGTCATCCGCACACATTTGTGGCGTTTACATGCTCATTACCCCTTATTGGAATATTGTTGATTGTGTTAACCAGTGACAAGATGGGAGCCCACAGTCAGTTGAACAACTTACTTTGATCTTGAGATCACCAGTCAGGTCTAATCATCTATTGTGTTGAATCTACCGACATATCATTTGTGGTCTAGCAACCTCTAGGTCTATTTTCGTTGTGTTACCTTAGTAGTTACCAGTTTTTCTATCATCTTTCCTTTTATATTGCTCAGACTACACAGACTTATACTTTGAATTTTGCATCTTTTCTAAATTAAATTTTAAAGTCCCTCTTGATTTGTTCCTGTGTACTATCATTTTCCAAAGAGTTTGAATCGGTATCACAGGTACGGTTTACCTTATATCAGCTATCCTCTCCTTCTCCCTCGTTTTTTTTAATGTTACTAGCTGACCTATTCTCCCCTAAAATTCTAAAATCATAACGGATTTAATTATTTTAGGATTTTAATAGACAGCTAAATAACATGGGTTAATTTAAACAGAAAATAGAATAAATAAATAAAGAAAATGAAAAAGAAAAAAAATTACTACACTGCATCGGACTACACATGATCATCATCAGGAATAACATCACTTTTCTTTTTAACGCCGTTGACCTCTAACAGATATAGAAAACGTGGTTTGTCAAAAGCTTTTGTATAGAGGTCAGCGCGTTGAAAATCAGTATTAATTTTTACCACATCGATTAAGTTCTTTTCAAAACAGTCCTTATAAAATGGTATTTTATACCGATGTGTTTGGTCTTTGGATGTTGTACTGGATTTTTAGTTACTGCAATTGCAGCAGAGTTATCAACAAAGATAGGAGTAGAAGAGAAATTTAAACCGTAATCCCGCATTTGTTGTTGAATCCAAATGATTTGTGAACAGCAACTTGCAGCAGCAACGTATTCGGCTTCACAGGTTGACAATGCAACCGAGGTCTGCTTCTTACACTGCCAGGTCACTAATCTCCTCCCAAAGAATTGACACCCTGCTGATGTAGACTTGTAGTTCATCTTGCAGCCCCCGTAATCCGAGTCACTATACGCCGTGAGCTCAAAGTCATCATCATGAGGATACCACAACCCAAGTGTGGGTGTACCCTTCAGATAACGAAATATCCTCTTGACCCCGATCAGATGGTTAACCTTAGGCTTAGCCTGATATCTAGAACATAGACATGTAGCATACATGATATCAGGTCTTGAGGCAGTGAGGTACATGAGGGATCCAATCATTCCTCGGTACATTGTGGCATCTACCAGATCTCCATTTTCATCAGGTGCTATATCATGGTTTGTAGCAAGTGGAGTCCCAGCTGCAGAAGCATTCTCCATGTCAAACCGACTGAGAATGTCTCCCACATACTTGGTCTGATGTAGGAAGATCCCTTTTGGTGTCTGATCCACCTGTAACCCGAGAAAGAATTTCATCTCCCCCATAGCACTCATCTCAAACTCTTTCTTCATAACTGCTTCAAACTCTTTGCATAATTCTTCGTTCTTTGAACCGAAGATTATGTCATCGACATAGATCTGTACTAGCAGTAGGTCTCCATCTTTTTCTTTGATAAACAGTGTGCAGTCAATGACTCCCCTGCGAAAGCCGTGTTTCACAAGATGAGTCGAGAGTTTCTCATACCAGGCCCTTGGAGCTTGATGAAGCCCGTATAAGGCCTTGTCGAGTTTGTAAACTCTGTCCCGATGATAAGGATCTTCAAATCCCTCGGGTTGACTGACATAAACTGTCTTCGAATTTCTCCATGAAGGAATGCACTCTTCACATCTAATTGATAGACTTTAATCTTCATATACGATGCATAGGCAAGGAAGATACGGATGGCTTCCATCCTTGCCACGGGTGCAAACACTTCATTGTAATCAATCCCCTCGACTTGGCGAAATCCCTGAACCACCAGTCGAGCCTTGTTCCTGATAATGACCCCTTGGTCATCCTTCTTGCATTTCAAGACCCATTTGGTGCCAATGACCTTAGCACCTTTAGGTCTATCTACCAGAGTCCATACACCTAACTTCTTGAACTGAAGAAGTTCTTCTTGCATGGCACTCACCCACGCCTCATCGATTAGTGCTTCACTGACATATTTTGGCTCAAACTGCGAGACAAAACACCGATAAGCACCATCATGAATGTATCCTTTTTCCATAACCGAGGCATAATCAGCTGAGTACAGCTGATTTCTGGTTTGCACTCCTGATCTGACATCCCCAATGACATTGTCTAGGGGATGATAGACATTTAGACGTGATCCTGGAGTGGTGGGAACAGCTACCTCAGAGCCAAGATTATGAACATTTGGTTCTGCATCTGAGGTAGAAGGAGTTTGAGGTTCTGAAGTCGAAGGTGCATCACTGTTAGATGCTTGTGGACTTGCAGGGATTGGAACCTGTTCCTCCTGACTGTTCTGGTCATCTTCTTCAGCTTCATCTTCTGAGGAGGAGTCACTGTCGTCGACTACTCCCCCTGAGTGATTAGATGATTCTCCCTGTGAGCTCGATGATGTTGAATCAAGAGATGGTGTATTCAAGATATCATACATCATTCGTGTAGCTAACTCGTCATCAGAAGGAGAGATAGGGATGTTGAAGGACTTGAAGAATCCATCATAGTCGAAAAAATAAGCAGGTCCTTTGCCAGTAGGTGGTGTGGTATATCTCTGAACATCAACATTACACCACACTTCTACTAAACCCGTTGAGTTGTTGTAAACTCTCTTGTTCGTTATGTTGTATCCTAGGAAGATCCCTTCATCAGCCTTCTCGCTGAATTTACCTTCTTGAGTCTTCTTCAGAAGTGTGCACGGCGCGCCAAATGGTTCGAGATACTCCAGATTAGGTTTACGTCGTTGTAGTAGCTCGTAACATGTCTTTCCGTGGCGCTTGACTATCAGAACTCGATTCAATGTATAACATGCATTCGCCACTGCCTCATTCCAGAATTGGATAGGTAGTTTCGAGTCTGCCAGCATTGTCCGTGCTGTTCTATCAAGCTTCTATTCTTTCTCTCAGCAACACCATTCATCTGAGGCGTGTAGGCAGAAGTGAATTGGTGCACAATTCCCTTTTCCTTGCAGTAAGCCTCCATCCACTGATTCTTGAATTCAGTCCCGTTGTCTGAGCGTACCTGTCTCACCTTCAGCTTGTAGAGAGATTCCAGTGTGGTTACTAACTCCTTGAATGACTCAAATGTTTCTGATTTGGACTTCAGAAACATTACCCAAGAGAATGTTGAGTAGTCATCAGTAACCACAAAACAGTACAAGTCACCTACAATGCTCTTTGTACTGACTGGACCAAACAGATCCATGTGAAGAAGTTCAAGAGGAAGTTCGATAGAATGAACTTTCTTTACCTTATGAGACTTCTTCGTCTGTTTGCCTTTCTTGCAAGCTACACAAAAATCCGGAAGTTGGAAATTTTTGACGTTAACTCCTCTCACGAGATCCTTCTGGATCAAGTGATTCATCTTCCGTTGATTAATGTGTCCCATTCTCCTATGCCAGGAGATGGAGTCCTTCTCAGTAGCTTTTGATAGAAAGCACTGAACTTCATGATCTGTTGTAGAAGCTGTTGAGAGATCCAAAACATAAAGGTCTTTATATCTTGAAGCTGTCATCGGAACTTGGTCCTCCGGAATCACGTAGTCTTTCTTTAGGACGTAACACTTCTTGTTGTCGAATATGACTTTAAATCCTTTGTCACATATTAGGGAAACAGAAAGTAAGTTGTTTTGGAGTTGTTGAACGTAGTTCACCTTATCAAACTTAACTTTCTGATTTCCAACCTCTCACTTAGCTGTGATATAGCCTCCTTTGTTACCAGAAAATGAAACATGCCCTCCTTTTATTTGTTTGATGTTTGATAAAAGAGCCCTGTTTCCTGTCATGTGCCTGGATGCTCCGCTGTCGACAATCCACGTGTTGGTTTCAGCACTGTAGCGAACACCCTGCACATACAATGTAAAACATTAGTTTAGGTTAGGAACCCAAGCCTTTACTGGCTTGGGTTTCCCAGAGGCATCACACATCATGAATTCAACCCATTGACCTTTAGAAGGTGAGGGTAGCTCAGGTGCCTTCTTGTCATCATTATCAGACACAGAGAATGACTTTTCTTTCCATAACCAGATTTGTGCAAGGCCTGTTTGTGATAAACAGTCGTCTGGCTAATGGGTTGAACTTTGGGTTCACTAGTTCTTCTAGGTGGAGTTAAAGAACTCCTCTTAGAAGACCTAGGCTTTGAATCCTGAAGTTCAATTTTCTTCCTAGGTGTCTGATAGTAAGGACAAAAGGAAGCAATGTGTCCACACTCTCCACAGTTGTAGCATGACCTGCTATCAACTTTATGATTAAACTTTTGTTGTGGAGATATGTGTGACACTCTAGTGACATCACTTAGTTTGGGTTTTGACTCTGTTTCTTTTGATGTTTTCCCTTGTTTAACAAAATTAATTGTTTTAACACTTTTAACATCTTTTTCTTTTTGGTTAACTGGTTTTTGACATGAGACTTGTGAAAGATTAACATTAACAGTCTTTTTAGGTTCATATTTGACTTTGTTTGACCCTGACTTTATATTAATCTTTTCAAATTCTTTTTCCAGTTTCACACAAGGCATTTTACCCTTTGCCTTTGAAGTGGCCTCCTTTTGTTTTGTTCCAGATTCAATTGAAGAACATGAGGAATCTGGATCACTAACAAGAGGAGTAGACACCACATGATCCTTGATGGGATTGTTATTTATTGGTCTACTCTTAGTGTTCATCAAGGTCTCAGGTGGTGGTGGAACCACTTTATAACCCAAACCCTCCCCGTTGTTACGTTCTCTCACTAAGTGTTGGACAATATGTGATGAACTTGTCCAACTGTATAGTTTTTGCTTTAAAGAGTTGACTTCAACTTCTAAAACTGCCTTTTGCTTCTTAGTGTCTTCTAGGGAGTTAAGATAGTACCTAATGTCATTAGCTTGGTTAAATGCTACTACTTCGGTTTCCCTAAGCTGTTTAGTCAAAAGGTCTATCTTTTCTTTGTAACTATGCTCATTTTGTTTTAAAACTCTATTAGCCTCAGTGCATAGTTGCAAATCCTTTACTAAGTTATCATTATGATCTAATAACCTAGCAAATTTCTGATCTATGCTTTCTCTAAATGAATTACAATCAGAACAAGCATGATTTAGGAACAGTTGGTCAGTGGTACTTACCTGAGAAGATTCTGATGAATTAGCCATCAACGCAGCATCAGATGTCTCTGGTTCTGGTGATTCTGTCTTTGCTGTGGACGTCCCTTCTTTAGGCTTGTAGCTGACCTCAGTTGCAGTTGTCTCTTCACTATTTGACATCGCTATCTCAACTGTAATATCTCCTTCACTCGCGGAATCATCATCTATGTCTTCCACGTTTGCAATATTGGATTCCCCAGGAGAGACAAACCGAAAGCTCCAGTCCTGTCCTTCATCATCATGGGCAGTCAAGGCTTTTGGATCCTTGCTTGATGAAGTAGAACTGCTAGCTTGCTTGTCTTGACGAGTGAAGGACGAGAATGGATTCATGTTCCCAGTCTTCTTTGGCTTCACACATTCTCTTTTGAAGTGCCTCTTTTCTCCACAGTTAAAGCAGGTCACTTTGCTCTTGTCAAAGCCAAATGTAGTGTCCCTAGTAGCAACCAAGTTTTATCCAGTCTTTTTCACAAACTTCTTCGCCCTCCGGACAGCACTTGCTAAGGCCCACATGATGTCCATCCTCTCCAGTTCCATTTCATCTACCTGCTCGTAGTCCTCATCTGCCAGATGGCAGTTTCTAATTTTCCCAGCAACAAGTCCATCATAAGAATGAACCACTGCTGCCAAGAGATCCATGTGCTCTCAAGCTACTTCCACGGTCACGTTTCCGAGATTCTCGGTCTTCAGTCTTGTAACATTAGCTTCAGATCCAATGTAGTGAGTAGTAGACGACCCTAACGTTTCTGAACCTGAAGGAGAAGCTTGTGAAGGACCAGATGAGCTAGACACAAATGCAGTCTGAAGAGGTGCTCCAGAAGTCTTAACTTGAGGAGTGGCATTGTACAAAGCTGGATTCTGAGTGTATGAGGACTTCTGAGCTCGGTACTTCATCCTAAGTGCTTCTTCTCGCAGCTTTTTAATGAAGTCATTGATATCCAACTTTGCCAACATTTCATTCTGTCTCAGATTTGACACAAAAGAAGCCCATTTTTCTGGCAATCCGTCTGCAAAATTTGACACTTTATCTTCCATGGTAGTAGCAACACAATGTGTATGCAGTTCGCTCATCAAATGGTAGAATCTATCAATAACATCGTCTAAACTCTCATTTCCCATCGATGAGAAGTTGTCAAATTCTTTCTTCAACTCCTTAGCTTTAATTGCCTTCAGCGAAGCATTCCCGTCATATCTCTTCTCCAGCTCATCCCACAATTTCTTGGCTTGCTTATTCTCCGAGTACTGGTGGAAAATATCATTAGGAATAGACTGTGTTATCAATGCATAGACTCTCTTTTCTGCATTATACTTAACTTTCTGAGCATCAGTTATTCCTCCTAAAGTAAGCTTCACCCCATCAGCTCCCACCGGCATACTGTAACCTATCTCAATAGCTTCCCACAAATTTGGATCCACTCCATTAAGGTAGATCTCAAAACGTTGTTTCCAGTGGGGAAACTCATCTAACATTAAGAGCTTTGGGGGTTTATTGTGATTTCCCACCTCACTCTCAAGTAACAGTAAGTTCTGGATCCTTGAGTCCTTTCCGGCTGTAAACGCTGACAACTGATCTTCCATCTCGATTAACTTTAAGTTTCTTAAAAAATCTGTCAACTGGTGCGACTGAAGTGATGCGAATGGGCTATCCGTGTGAATGAACTATGCGACTGGTTCAATCGTGCGGCTGAACTGAGCGATTGGTCCAGTTGTGCGAATGAAACTGATGCGTATGAACACATCGGACGGTAGGCTTAGTCGTACGAATGAAGATGCGACTAGGTCCAATCGTGCGTCTGGAAGATGCGAATGAAGTCCAGTCGTGCGATTGGCTCACTCGTGCGACTGAAGCTGCTGTTTTGCGAAAATTTCTAGGTTAAACATGTTTTGGCCGTAAAAATCCGAATTTTCACCAACCCTAATCGCCTAATGCCGTAGAAACCAAAACTTGATGAGCAGGAGACGTCCAAGACAACTTTTGACACAAAAAGATTGCGTTTTTAGTGAAAAAACACAAACTTTGTATCAAACTTGATTGAATCACACGTAATCAAGAGCCAAAGCTCTGATACCACTTGTTAGGATCTGGTATTTGAACGAAATACCAACTGATTAACGTGTAAACCAAACCAAATAGTGCGGAATCCTATTTGATTGGCGATCCAATCAGTGAGAACGCACGTAGAATCAATAAAGTATTGAATCAAACGTAAAGAATCGATTAGGAATCGATCTACAGCGTTCTATGAACTTGGAGTATGAACTTGGAGGCTTCTGGACGGCTAGGGTATGTCTGGAGTCGAAATAGAATGAATGCTTACGTTTTTCCACGAATTGGGTGGTATTTATAGGTTAGTGTTGTTCATTCGGGCGACTGAACCATTAGTATGGTTCAGTCGTGCGATTGAACCATACGGTTGATCCATCCGCACGACTGAGTGTTCAGTCGTGCGACTGAGCCAATCTCATGTTACAATTATACGACTGATCCAGTCTCCTGGTTCAGTCGTGCGACTGAGTCATTCGCCTGAAGTTATTCATGCGTATGGTTCATTCGTATGGGCCATTCGCATGAGAACTTCATTTTATTAAGTTTGAATGTATTCATTAATATAACATTATGTGTATCAATTCAAACAATCACAAACCTATTTAACCAATTCATCATCAACTCATTAATGAAATATTAAACATTATAGATCACAAACAATCATTTTCATTTCATTAATATTCCAAACTTTACATCAGTGTAAGACAAACAAGACCTATTACATTCATATCATGATTTAGGTACATATGTATCAACATTCTTGAGATGTAAAAATTAACCAACAAAATTTGACCTCTTTACACGTTCCTGTGCACTCATCGATCGTTCTTCCCAATATATGACCAGATTATGTATCGGTAAACCCCATAAAATATTAATTTCTTGTAAGGTTATCATCGTTTCACCAAAGGATAGATGAAACATGTGAGTCTCTGGACGCCATCTTTCTAGCTGGACATGATCAATCTTCATGTACGCACGGTCAAGCACCTCATCGAAGCAAGCAACATTTAACGTTATATATGAGAGGATGACTAGTAATCTGCTTCCAAAATTTGTGACCCCCGATGCACGTCTGATGTTTGACATGCTTTGTTAACCCAATATGGGATTTTGAAACAAACTATAAGCACGATGTTCTTGTTTCAAAACCAAAAGACCATCTTTGAATAGACCGGGATTTAAATAGTAACTTAATTTTCAAAACTAAACTTTTTCTAAAGAACAAAATACGGGGACTTGGTTTTGTAGTATAAACCACGTGAAAGGTTGGTCGATTACTTATTGAAAGCTCACATCCACATTTCTCAATAGTGGATAAATCATAGTCAAGTTATACATCATTGCTACCTCATCTGACACACGATACCATATCACCCACATCCAGTACTATCGATAGCGAAGCACCTGGATAAAACAGGTTTCAACTTTCTCCTAGAAAATTTGCATGTATTGTATACCCACATAGAAGAAGAAAAAATCTATAAAATGCCACTCCGATATACTTTTAAATGATGTGTTTTGTTCTTTTCCATTTTATAGAGTTTTGATAGATTTGGTAGAATAAATTTAGTGTGCAAAAACAATTTTATCACCATAAGTTAGTTAAGATTGGTGCAAGACTTTAACCACTCTAACCAAGAGTATTTGTTTGGAAACATAGTTTAGACGCAAATGGCTGAAAAGTCCTAGTCATCTATCTTATAAAATCCTATTATTATTTATAAAATAATGTGTTATATTTTATAGATTTCTATATATTTATCAATTATTTCGCAATTAGTTATATTGGTCAAATCCATAGATATATCCACCAAGCAATGACATATTTACGAAAAAAGATCACATTTGATCATTTTGATATAAAGGTCTAATGTAGCTTAGGTGGTGTTTGTTTTTTTAAAGTCCACAAAAGCACTTCTGTCTGCATCGCACAGATCACGCGCAGACATTACCATCTACAGACTGTTTGTTTTTTTTAAAGACGTTTTATTAAAAAACGTATGCGCGAACTCTTCTTGGTGCAGACTTGCCACAGTCACTTCTACAGTCTTCTAAAGCTGCAAAGGATTAAACATCATCACCCACCACCACCCATGTCCACACCACCGTTCACCACCACCATCGTCCACCTCCCCCACCACCACCCACTATCACCACATTCCGCCTCCACCACCGTTCGCCTCCACCACCGTCCACCCCCACCAGCTACCATCACCACCACCGTCCAGCACCGTCGTATACCACCATCAAATTATTTTAACAATCTGCAGACGTTAAAAACATACACTCTTCTTGTTGCAAATTGCAGAGGTTTGGTCCACCTCTTCTTCCACAGATGTCTGCAGATGTGGTTCGCATACTGTAGAAAATTCACCTTTGAAAAAACAAACTACACCTTAGTTGTATATAACTTATTGAGGAAACAAACAACAATTATTATTTATAAAGTGAATTGCAGGTTTTCTCCATTTGGTTTGATCACATTTACCATTTTCATTCAAAAAAGATTGTATTCATCCGACTCCCCAAGGATTTATGAAATTGTCATTATTAATTTGGTTAATTTAAATATTAAATCATACATCATTAAAAGGAATAATTATGTAATTTTACATATAAAGATAAAATCCTAATATATGTTAACGTATTGTTGTTAAAATTCCATTCACGTTTTATTGTTCCATTCATGAAACCTAGATCAGACATATCATCTTTTCATTTTCGTACCTTTTATCATAACTGAATCATTAGATTGTCGGCTTTATCAGTGGGGAGGAGGATGGACCTGGTTTTTGGAGACAGTCAGGAATCTAATATGAAGGGGTTGTATAATAGAGACCATCACTTTTAGTCGTCATATCCCTTATTTCGTAATTTAGTTCCACTCGATTATGCTTATGTAATCGAGGGATTTTGTTTTGAATTTTAACAGTTAATAATATTTTAAATGTACAGAGTTAAGTTTTTTGGATGAAAATTATAATTTTATAAAACCTTGGAGAAGCCGGATGCAAAAAAAATCGTTTTTGAATCTACTCTAATAAATCAAAATAACTATGACACACATAGCTACTTTTTAGCATGTACACCTAGGCTCCACTTAGAATTGTTGACGTGTCGTCAACACAATAAATTTACAATTTTCTATAACATATAATAGACTAGGTTAGTATCTCGTGTCTAAACGTGTTGAATAAATAAAATATCATAAAAATTGTAAATTATAAAACCATAAATAAAGATAAAATAAGATTATAATTACGTATAAATAGCTAGTTGAAGTAAATAAATAATAATGTATTTTTCTTAAACTTTTATTTTATAAAAAATTTGGTTTTTAAATATTTTGTTTTAAGAAAAATAATTGTTTTTTTTAAATTTCATTATATTCTGTATTTTATAAAACTTTTATTTTTAAAAAGTGTGTTGTTAATAAAAAATAGGCTTTTAATTTATTAAATTATATGTTTTCCAATTTTGAAATGGTATGAGTAATATTATTAATATTCAATGTTATTATTAATAATAGAGAGAAATAAAAAAGTTAGTATGATGAGCCTTACAATTATGGTACATCTTATATTAGTTTTTTCTTTATTATTGATGGATAGATAAATAGATATGTTAGAAACTCATTCATTAAACGGATTATAGTTAGTAATAAACACGAATAGTTACGGTATGATATTTTAATATAAGATATGATTAATATATACGTAATAGTCAAGAAAATAAAACAGTTATACTATATTTTTTAACTCTCTTATCTAAATAGTTTTATTTTCAAACATTCATTTTAAGATTTTTTTATAAAAAACTTATTCTTTATAAAAATCTTGTTTATTAAAAACTTAGTTTGTAATTATTTTGCTTGTTTTAGTAAGACTATTTTCAAAAAAAGTTCACATTTTTATATTTTTTTAAAAGGATCGATTTAAAATATTTTGTTTCAAATGGTTTAGTGTTTTAGAAAATTTCTTATTATAATTTTTTTTTTATTTTTACTATAATGAAAAAGATGTTATTTTTAATTTCTTTAATAAAATCTGTATTTAAAAAGATAGCTTGATTTAAAAAAATATAGATTAGAGCAATTAACAAAATTTATTTTTAATAAGGGAGATAAATTAAGTTGAGTGTTAAAATTACTATAATACTTTCTACAAGGAAAAATAATGTGAGAATGTCTAAAAGAATGACAAGTGGCAAAAATATAGGTAAATAGAATGACAAGTGATAAAAGAAAAAAATCGTTAAATAATATAGATTATACATATATAATATCTATTATATATTTTTTTATTTCAACCCGTATAACATACATGCATGTATCTAACCTAGTAAAAATAATAAATGTTATCAACCTAAATGAAAGAAAACAACAATTAGTTATTTTCTATAATTCATGTAAAATACTACTCGATCTAATTCTGAACATATATATATACACACACAATAACGCAGACCAAAAGTAATTACAGTCATAAGGTATAAACAAATTAGATTCATATAAATATTCTTAATTCACATCATAGTTTCTTATATTTAAAACACTTAGTTAAAACATGTACGCATTTTCCCTCTCACATTGACTTCAAAATTAAAGAATATTTTAGCATTATCCATCCTATCATAAACCATTAACAACTCCACCTTTTTAATATTACAACAAAAATTTCAGCTCACCTGATTTTTCTAACTTAACACATGAAGCTTCATGCATAGTCCTCTAACATTGCCTTCATCTTCCTCCCCCTACAAATACCAACATTCCTCTCAAACTTCTTCATCAACATTCAAACATCACTCAAGAACCATAGTTGCAGCTAGCTTAATCCAACAATGGCAGCCAACATCATTCCCCTTACTTTCAGTTGTTTCATTTTCTTAGCATTAGCCCATATGAGCTTTGTTAATGCATTAAGTTCTAACTATTATGATCAAACATGCCCCAATGTTGAATCAACCATCACAAGTGTTGTCAAGAAAGCCATGTTGAATGATCCAACAGTTCCTGCTGCACTTCTCAGAATGCATTTTCATGATTGTTTCATCAGGGTGACTATATATTCTTCTTTATCATCCACTTATATAAATTTCATGCGTAAAAGTATAATCGTTGTAGGTCAATTCAGTGTATGATCATTTTGTTTGATTGTTGAATTTTGTAGGGGTGTGATGGTTCTGTGTTGTTGAATTCAACTAAGAAGCACAAAGCTGAGAAAGATGGACCTCCAAACATTTCTTTGCATGCATTTTACGTCATTGATAATGCCAAGAAAGCAGTAGAGGCTTTATGTCCTAAAACAGTCTCTTGCGCTGATATCTTAGCATTAGCAGCAAGAGATGCAGTCACTTTGGTCAGTAAATTAACCTCTTCTTCTTCTATTAATACCATAAAAAGTTTAAAACTTTAGACACTTTTTGATGTTAATATTGATTCGGGTGTTGATCGATGTCGTTTGAATCTAGTCCGGAGGACCAACATGGGATGTGCCAAAAGGAAGAAAAGATGGAAGAGTATCAAAAGCATCCGAAACACGACAATTACCAGCTCCAACTTTCAATATCTCCCAATTGCAACAAAGTTTTGCTCAAAGAGGTCTTTCTATGGAGGATTTAGTTGCACTTTCAGGTACTTAACCAAATTTTGGATTTTCAAGATTTTCATAATCGAGTGAATCTAAAAAGTGTGTGGGTTAGTCCCGTTCTAAAAAGATAAAAGTAATAAAAAGTTTCAATTTTTAGCCATTTTTATTACATAGGATTATTAAATGACATTTCTTACTCTATATGACAATTTTCAAGTAGTAGTATAGAATTTTTTGAGGCAAACTAAACAAAGGTGACTATTTACCAATGTGTAGGAGGACATACACTTGGGTTTGCTCATTGCTCATCGTTTCAGAACAGGATACACAACTTCAATTCAAAGCAAGATGTTGACCCGACATTGCAATCGTCATTTGCAGCCAGTTTACAGCGCGTATGCCCTGTGAAAAACACAGCCAAAAACGCAGGCACGAATCTTGATTCAACTCCCACGACTTTTGACAACAGATATTACAAGTTACTTCTACAAGGAAAGAGTATTTTCTCTTCTGATCAATCGTTGGTGACAACCGCAAACACGAAAACATTGGTGTCAAAGTTTGCTAGCTCAAAACAAGAGTTTGAGAAAGCATTTGTGAAATCCATGATTAAGATGAGTAGCATCAGTGGTGGGCAAGAGATTAGGCTGGATTGTAGAGTGGTCAACTAAACAAAAGTGGTTGAATTTAATTTATTTGGTGATTTGGATTTTAATAGAGTTTGAAGGATTACTGATCCTGAAGTTTAGTATTGTTTTGCATTATATTTTGTGAAATAATTATATTTAATTAATATGTAATGTTGGTGATCTCTCAACCATCCCAGTGAGATTTAATATATATCTTTCTTTGTCTAATTATTCCATATGACTTGGATTTTGAGTGCAAACGAGTCAAGCCGAGTCTAAGCTCGTTTAGGCTCGAGCTTGGCTCGTTTTGGTTTTAGAAAACTCGAGCTCGAGTTGTGCTCATTAGTAGTTTTATTTCGAAAGCTCAATCTCGGCTCGTCAGAAAATTTTCAAGCTTAAGTTTGGCTCGGGCTCGGCTCGTTTATTGTTAAATTATTAGAATTTTATATTCTTATAAATACTTTTATTTTTATATGTAATCATACTTTTTATATATAACGTAGTATATGGTATTTAATACCTTTTATCATAACAATATATTTATATGATTTATGTAGTATATATTTAATATGTACATTAAAGGTATATAAACAAAAAGATTGTTTAGGCTCGCGAGCCGGCTCGAACTCGACATCTGAAGCTCGGACTCGAGCTCTTTAATAAACAAGTCATAATGTGTTCTCGAGCTGCATTGCTACTTGTTATCACTAACATCGTTATCCATTGACATGTCATTTTCTTGTTTTTATCAAATAACGTCTCAAAACCATTTGTATTACACTTTGTATCCTTATGATCGTGTTACGTCACTACTATAGTTTTTTCCGTTAGCGAACAATTTTGGTGTAGGTTTTTCTTCTTTTTTTTTTGTTTCATGACAAGTACTCAAATGGATTATGGGGACGTGTGAAGAAAGTTAAAGAATTAGAGAATTTAAATTGATGAGAAGAATAAACTAATTGGTCAGAGAGGTCTTTGTAGTTATTTTTATAAAAAAATATTTAATTATTTATGGAATTATGCTTTGTTTTGATTATTGTAATATGGACCTCAGCTCTAATTGGGTTGGGTTGTTACAGCATGAAAAAAGCTAGAAAAGACTTATCAAACAAGATTGACATGTACATGTGACATTTAAAAGAAAAACTGATAAACAATAAAAAGACATAAATCCTATTAAGTATTTCGACTTCACTTGTTAAAAGACACACTAAAGTATTAAGTGTAAGTACATTGTTAATGTGAAAAAAGATACAGAGATTTTTCAAAATAAATGGGGTAGGTTATCTTGTCAAAAGGATGATAAAAACAAAAAAAAACACATTTATTATCCGTTTTTCTATCATTTACGAAAGTTATCACTAGTTTTAGTGGTTGTAGCATTAAGTGTTGAAAGAAGTTTGTATTCAATTAAAGTGTGAAGAAGGAATGCTTAATCAGATGGTTGATGGATACATAAACGATTCTTGCATTTGTTACATTAGAAAATAATTATTTCAAGAAGTTTCCGTCGAAGATGTAATACATATATTTTCAAAAATGAAAATTTGCAGGGAACAAGTATAGCTAGGGTATTAGTTTTAATGTGTAAAGACCATCGTTTTTATATTATGTGATTTTTTGCATTCTATTGATAACTTTTCTATTATTATTATGTCATATTGTTATCATATGACAAACCTGACCTAACTCAAAAAAAATTTTGTCCGCTTCTATTAAATTGAAGAATCTAAAAATAATGAATTCATAATAATAAATTGATGGATCCATCTCTATGTTTAGTTTATGTTTCTTAAATAAATTTATGTTATTATATAAAATTAGTTACAAAATAAAAAAATATATTATATGAACTAGCTATTGAGTGCTATGTATCTAAGAACTTATATTGCATACAGGGAGCCTTTTCTTATTATAGTATGAGTAATATTTTAAATATTTTTAGAATGGGATAAAACACGCTTAACTATCAATGGTATTATATCTCTTAAGGTTTTGGATGTTCCACCACTTGAATACGATCTTATCATACGAGTGGATGTTCCAACGAGTGACATTGTCTATATAAAATAATTCACACCACATTATGATATCTATGTGAAAATCAAGTTGCTTTTGTTCGTAACAAGCTTGGAACGGACAAGGGATGACTTAAAATTGCACTCCTTTAGATTTTGACTATATGTAAAAAGTTAGGTTTAAGTGGATATATTGGTCTACTAATCCAACAACGATGTATGTAATATGTTATTATGTTGATGTAATTCCTTTTGACTTTTGTGATTACCGGCTTGCTAGTTTGGTAGTGCAATGTGCTTGGTGAGGGTATGGATTATATCTAACATGCTCAAACTAAGAGC
Organism: Flaveria ramosissima; assembly: GCA_025215565.1. Lineage (NCBI taxonomy): Eukaryota > Viridiplantae > Streptophyta > Magnoliopsida > Asterales > Asteraceae > Flaveria > Flaveria ramosissima. Next base: position 68,833 of record JACVEC010000152.1, on the reverse strand, counting down.
ATGACATTAAGATATCAATAAGTAATGATGGTGGGTTTTTGTTCTTTTCCTTTTTGGGGGTGTTTTGGAGGATTAGGTGGAATAAATTTAGTGTGCAAAAACCAAATAAATATGAGTTAGTTAAGATTGGTGCAAGACTTCAACCAATCTAACCAATAGTATTTGTTGAAAACATAGTTTGATGCCAATGGCTCAAATTGCATTTTTTTTATATATTTCTAAATATTATACTAGTTTTTTTCTCTCTGCGCGTTGCGTGCATGATTATCGATACAAAACAATTTGAAACTCTAGGTTCTGGCTCAGAAAGAGTGTTCGATTGTGGCTGCTAACCATAATTGGCAGCCACACCTAAGCAAGCAATACTCTGGTATCTAATCACCGCCCAGGAGATGCCAAATAAGATACATATGATCGTAACAAAACAGTTTTAATAAAGATGCAAACATCTTCATTATCAACATCCTAAAGTTAGGGTTTAAACCAAACACATTTATAAGAAAACTCCAACAAATAGAGATATTAGTAAACCCACAAATCACCATATCTGTTGTAAATGCACGAAAATAAAAAGCGGTTCACCGCCTTTACTAGAGATACAACACCCATACCATCACCACCGGCTTAATGAGTAACATAACAAAACGATAAACAACAACCAAACATAAACGATGATCTCACATCAACAAGCATCCTCGTCACCGACCTCGGTTTCAAAACAGAACGGTCTAAGATGAATCATTCATCATCATTGACCCATAAGAGGCCAACTTGGAGGGGCCTCCACCTCGGCGACGCTGCTGAAACGGAGGGCGGGCCAAGATCCAACTGGCTACACGCGGACACCCTCGAAGGCGGTCCACAAGGACCACCGGCGGCATCTAACGTCACAAAATAGGTCCACAGGGACCACCGTTGGAAATAAACCATAATAGGAGTAGATGTGGTAGTAGCACCACAATCAGTCAACCTATGGCGAATAAGAGAGAAAGACAGACGAAAACGATTGTACGACAAAACAAGGATGGCGACGATGACACAAAAGCGCACAAACCACCGCTATCACATCCTCTCTCTCTCTCTCTCTCCTAAAACACCTAAATTAAGGTGCGTGAGGCGGTTGTCCGACAAGCCGGAAACGGTGGCGGCGACGCACCCTCTCTCTCTAAAACAACCGGCAACCACCATCGAGAATACCTCGGGAAAACGAAATCCTGTTAAAGGAGAAGCACGATACCCATATATGGGAATTATAACTATCATATTTTGTTATATGGTCAAATCCAGTGTATTTTAAGCAAGTTAATATTACAAAATCACATTTCTTTAAATTATTCGTTTGAGTTTCTTTGATAACCCTAACCGAATTCTATTGTAACTTTATTGTGTACTCGATTGGTGATTAAAGACAACGTGTCTAGAGTTTTGTTTCTTTGTGGACATTGATTTTAAGTTTGAAGCACCTATATCATTTATGTTGTTTTGCACTCATCAATCTTTCTTCCACGGTTACAACCTAATATAATTTGACACCTTGTTATATGTTCTTGTGCACTCATCGCGCTATCTTTCTTCCCCGGTTAGGATAGGATCCTCTATCGTTAAACCCCACATAATATTAACAGACGCTATCTTTCCAACCATGATCAATCTTTTGATACCCACAATCAAGCACGCCATCGAAGCCAACAATGTTTAATGGTATATATGAGATAATGACGGGTGATCTCATTCTAAATTCGCAATCTCCAGACGTTTTGACATACTGTGTTTACCCAATATGGAATTTTGTAACAAACTATAAGCATGATGTTCTTGTTTCAAAAACAAACAATCATCTTCGAATGGACCGAGATATAAATGATAACTTATTTTCTAAAACCTATCTTTTTCAAAGAACAAAAGAGGACTTGGTTTTGTCGTATAAACCATGTGAAAGGTTGGTCTAGCTACTTATTGAACGCTCACATCCGCATTTATGAATAGCAGATCACAACCACGTCACCTCATCTACCACCTGATCCACATCACTCACATCCGCTACTATCATAAGCTAATTGATAAGAAAAATATTTAAACTTTCACCTAGAAACAATGCATGTATAATTGTCTATACCCACCTAAAAGAAGGAAAAAATCTGCAGGATCGGGTTTTGTCACTTAAACACTTGTGATTCTCTCAAACTCACTTATAATAACACTCAAATGAGATGAAGCAATGCCTTTAACAAGAGTTGATAATAATATAATAAGTAATCAAAGGAACAAGCAGAAGTATTTTCAAGGTACTTGTATATATTACTTCTCAACTCAAGATTACAAGACACTTACAAGCATGAAACAAGAGTTACAATAAGAAACTATATATACTAGATCCTACACCCGGTTATACTTGATACCAGCTGGAAACCTACGACTAAATCATATACTACAATGCTATAGTTAAGGTATCTTAGATAAAGTATTATCTAAGATATGGTAGTCATGACATGTCCATGACTTACCTTTTGTCACCAACTAAAGATGGTAACTGTACTTAACATAAAAAGGTAAACAATAGATTAAAGTATGGTCAACTACATGGCTTTTGAGAAAACGCCATGCAGTATCTCAGAGATTTGCAGCGGAGTGTCAGACAGACCATACTTATGTCTACTGGATAATAGAAGTGTCTTCCGAAGGTTAACTGGCTTCGGAAGAACAAGTTCTTCCGAAGCCACTTATACTTCGGAAGATGCTTCTATGCTTCCGAGGCTTTGAGGACTTCTTGTACTTCGGAAGTTGACTTCAGATCTTTGTCTTTAAGTCTTGATCTTCGGAAGTAGCTTCTTTGTCTTAGGAAGTTGGAGTTTTCCTTCGGAAGTGTATTTTACACTTAGACTTCGGAAGAGCTCCTTCTTCCTTGGAAGTTCTACACTTGGCTTCGGAAGTCCTTTGTATGTTGTACTTAAAATTTTCTAAGTGACTTAGTTTTGGTTGCAACAGCCTCTCTAGATCCAACAAACTCCCCCTAGGCTGATGCTACCAAAACTTCACTTATTTCTGCTTCTCAAAGCTTTCAGCACCAGGGACAAAAGATATTTGTCTGTCTCTCTGTTCTTCCCGGAAGTAGTGCTGAGAAGCTTGTACAAGTCACTCGTGGATAGGAGATCCAGTCTATCACTTTGAATGACATGTACCATTTGTTGTGACCCCCTGAAGAGAGTTAGTTGACGGGAGTTATAGTCATACTCCCATCTAACTATGGTCTCAAGTTCAGGACCTTCAACCATTTGAAGAAAGGCTTTGCCTTTGGTTGCTGATCCTTTCCTTTCCTCCTCCTCTCTCAGTTTTGACTCCTCTTCGACCTTGCTTCTAGCAGTGAGTTCAGCCATATGAAGGCTGCCTAGATGATTTCTGATGTGGGCAGCTAAGTTGGAGTTTGAAGGGTTGGAGAATGGTTTCTCTGCTAACTCAGCAATGTCGAACCTGCTTAAGTGTAGCAGAGATGAGGCATTCAGCCTGTTAATCTCTCCATTCTCTCTCTCAACAACAAAGTTGTGAGAAGAGTCTTCGAACCTCCACTGGATTATCTTCTTTCTGGGTACAAGAGATTGTCTTGGTACCCTGTCTCCTTTCTTTGTATCCAGCAGAGTCACCAGCTTTCTCCTCAGGACTTCTTGTACTTCGGAAGTTGACTTCAGATCTTTGTCTTTAAGTCTTGATCTTCGGAAGTAGCTTCCTTGTCTTCGGAAGTTGGAGTTTTCCTTCGGAAGTGTATTTTAAACTTAGACTTCGGAAGAGCTCCTTCTTCCTTCGGAAGTTCTACACTTGGCTTCGGAAGTCCTTTGTATGTTGTACTCAAAATCTTCTAAGTGACTTAGTTTTGGTTGCAACAGCCTCTCTAGATCCAACAAAATCTATGAAATGCAATCCACTCCAATATACTTTTGATTGATATGTTTTTTCTTTTCTATTTTTGGAGAGTTTTGGTAGATTTGATGGAATGTATTTAGTATGCAGGAAACAATATAATAAAAATGAGTTGGTTAAGATTGGTGCATGACTTTAACCACTCTAACCAAAGTATTTGTTTGGAAGATAGTTTGATGCCAATGGCTGAAAAGTCCTAGTCATCTATGTTAGACTATTCTATTATTTATAAAAAATGTATTATATTTTATATATCTCTAAATATTTTATTATTATCTCATAGTTATATTGGTCAAATCCATAGAAATATCCATCAAGCTGGGAAATATTAACCAAATCAGATCACATTGGATCATTTTAAGGGCGTAATTGTTATTCTATATGAAATCAACTCTTATTCTTTTTACACACGCGATCAGTTATATAATTAAATACAAAAATAAAAAATGAATAATATTAATTATACACGCCAAAAATTAGTTAGACTATATTATCAATTTTGTAGTTATAACAGTTATAAAGAAATTAACATATAAATTTAATTACGTAAACAATCAATTTCTTGTGTAAATCGTTTTTATTTTATATTCCATGTTTACTTCAATTAAAATCTTTTTTAAATGTTAAAAGTTATATGATAATTACAAATTAATTGTTTAAGTGCTTCACTAGTATATGCATTACAGCGTGTTATGTTTCCTCCTGAATCACACAAGCACGATCAGGCATATATAGAATAACAGGGAACAAAAGTAATTACACTAATACAAGATGATTATTGTGTAGAACAGGTACCAAGAAGAAACGAAAGAAAAATTTGTATATTCAATATCAAGAGAGTAGTTGTTAACAACTTATAACAACCATTTGAAACATTTACAACTACAGCCCCTAAACAATCTTGGATTTACAAACATAACTAAAAACTATCAATACTCCCCTTTAATTCCATGATACAAATTCAAACTAAATTCTCAACACCTAACAAAAACCTCATCTCAACAAACTTCACTCGAAGTAAAGCCTTTGTTAACACATCTGCCTTTTGAAGATCACCACAAATAAAATCAACTTGAATTTGATCTCGTTCAATACATTCTCTTATAAAACAAAACCGAGTATGAATATGCTTTGATCTCCCATGAAAAACAAGATTTTTCATCAAAGCAATAGCTGATTTGAACAACTTTACCTTATCTTGCTTCTTCCCAGTTAATTCTTCAAGTAAACCATTTAACCAAACCGCTTGATAAGCTGCAGAAGTTGCAACCATAAACTCTGCTTCATAACTCGACAAAGCCATCGTTTGTTGCTTCTGAGAATGCCAGGAAACAATAGATTTATTAAAATAAAACACATTTCCTGAAGTACTTCTCCCATCCTCAATATATGTCAGATGATTACTATCACTATATCTTATTAACCCATTTCCTTCAATTCTTCCGTATTTGATTCCATAGTGTAAAGTTCCTTTAACATATCTGATCAAATGTTTCACTGCCTTTAAATGAGATTCTCTAGGCTTCTGCATGTACCTACTAACATAGCCTACAAGAAAAGCTATGTCTGGCCTTGTCTGAGTCAAATATCTCAAAGATCCCACTAGTCTTCTATAAACAGCTGGATCTACCTCTTCTCCTCCTTCATCCCTCAGCAACCTTAAACCAGGTTCTATTGGAATCTTCACATCATTACACTCTTCCATCCCAGCTAATTTGACAAACTTTGTTGCATACCCGGACTGCTTAATTTGTATCCCTGCTCCATCCTGTTTAACCTCTATCCCAAGATAGTAACACAACAAGCCCAAATCTATCATTTCAAACTTCTTCTGCATTTGCCTTTTAAACTTGTCTATCTCCAATGAATTACTCCCAGTTACTAGTAAATCATCCACATACACACCTAGAATCAGCATTGACTAAGTTGTGTTTCTCACATACATTGCCTGCTCATGTTGACACCTTTTAAAACCCAAACTTATCAATACTTCATTAAGTTTTAGGTTCCTCGCTCTAGGTGCTTGTCTTAGACCATAGAGAGCTTTTGACAACTTATACACTTTTGTCTCACACCCTTTCTTTTCATACCCTTCAGGTTGCTTTACATACACACTCTCTCTCAGATCCCCATGCAGAAAAGTTGTTTTAACTTCTAAATGGTACACCTTCCATCTAAACTTTGCTGATAAAGCTAAAATTAACCTGATTGTTTCAATTCTGGCTACAGGTGCAAAAGCTTCTTCAAAGTCAATCCCCAATTGTTGTACATAGCCTTTTGCTACTAATCTAGCTTTATGCTTTGTAACATTTCCAAATGCATCCCTTGTTAACTTAAAAACCCACTTTAAACCAATTGGATTACATCTAACATGAGGGTCAGTCAAAAACCATGTCTTGTTTCTTTCTATTGCTCTAATTTCTTCATCTATTGCTATCTTCCAATGCTTACTTTTCACTGCATCTTGAAATGACTTAGGTTCTTCATCTAGTGACAAAAAGAGTTCCACTGCATCCTCTTTTTCTTGTCTATGACTGGCGCGTTTGACTGTACTATCAAGCAAATAGTCAGTCAACCTTGTTGGTAATACAAAAACTCTTGTTGACCTTCTCAACCCATCTTGAGGAAGTTGAGTTTCTGACTATGTGACATCAAGCACTGGTTCCAGTTCAACTCCTTGACCCCCGGAACTTGACATTGACACTCCAACTTGCTCACCTTGACCTTGCTGATTTGAGTTCCCTAGTACTTGAAACTCACCTATGTCTGAACTAATATCACCTTGCCTGAACTTGTTCCAACTTTCAGCCTAATTCCATTTTCTTTCTTCCTCAAACTTTACATCCCTGCTTATCACTATCCTATTCTTATTTGGATCATACATTCTATGTGCCTTAGATTTTACTTCCACTCCTAGGTAGACCATAGGCACACTTCTATCATCTAACTTCTTTAATGTATGATCCATCATTTTTACATGCCCAACACACCCAAATATCTTCAAATGCTGCAAATCAGGCTTTTTTCCTATCAAAGACTCATAAGGAGTGCAATCTTTTAAGGCTTTGGTTTGCACCCTATTTAGAATATAGACAGAGTGTCTCACTCCCTCTGCCCATAGTTCTTATGGGAAGTCCATTGCCCTTAAGAAACATCTAGTCATATTCAAGACTGATCTATTCCTCCTTTCCACCATCCCATTCTATTGAGGAGAGTAGGGCACTGTCAAGTGTCTACTAATCCCATTTAACTCACAAAAGTGATTAAATGCTTGAGAGGTAAACTCTCCCCCTCTGTCAGACCTTGGAGTCTTTATCTTTAGGTCTAGCTCATTTTCAACCTTCATCTTAAACATTTTGAAGGTTTCTAGTGCCTGATCTTTACTCTTTAACATGTATACCCACAGGTACCTTGTACAATCATCTACCAAAAGCATGAATTACTTATTTCATGCTCGTGTTGTTGGCAAAATTGGTCCACACAGGTCCATTGACACCAACTACAATGGTTTTTGAGATATGCTTACCTACCATGCAAGCCTCACATAACTTGGTTGGGTGGTTTATCACTGGTACTCCCTTCACCATCTACTTGTTAGTCGTATTTCTTAGTGAATCAAAGATCACATGGCCTAGCCTTCCATGCCAGAGCCATGGGGTACTAGTCATCTCAGCTTGAAAACACATTGGAACACCAACACTCAGACTTATTTTGTAGAGTCTGTTGGGAGATCTTTTCACTTTCATCAGGAGCTTGCCATCTTTCTCAAACAACCAAAGAAATTCATCTTTCATCCTCACCTCACATCCTCCTTGAGTTGCCTGACCTAGGCTTAAGATGTTACTTTTCAAGTGAAGGACGTAGTAAACATCAGACAAGAGTCGATGTTCACCATTCTTCCCTTCCAAGATCACAGACCCCCTGCCTTCTATCCCTACACATGAGTTATCACCAAATCTAACCTTTCCCCCCACTTTTCTATCTAATTCCAGTCATATGGTTGGACGCCCCATTATCAAGATACCAAACTAGACTATCGTTAGGACTATCACTTGAGCTAGATGTGTCTAGTTCTAGTCTTGTGGGTATTACCTTGTGCTTATTCAAGAACACTAATTCCTCTTTGGGTGGTTCCTCAACTTCAGTTTGAGTTAGGTTTGCTTCCGAAGCCTGTGTCTTTGTTGTTGAACACTCGGAAGCATAGTGGCCGTACTTTTCACACTTAAAGCACTTTATCTTTGATTTATCCTTCTTCATTTTATTCGACTTCATATGATCACGATCGGTCTCCCTTCCTTTTTGAACCAATCTGTTCCTATCACTTGAGGTTAAAGGCATGCTTCTATCTTTATTCTTATTCCATTTCTTGGGCTTCCCATATGAATCCTTCTTTCTGGATTGCCACTCAGCGTAAGTCATTAGCAACTGATCTTCTTTGGAAGAAACTGCTTTATTCTTCATACCAGTTCTCTCTTCGAAGGTTTTCAACCTACCAATGGCTTCTTGAAGCACCATTGCATCAAAATCTGCAAATTGTTCTATCAAAGCAACGATCTGAATGAATCTTTTAGGAATCGCTTCTAGAAACTTTCTCACGAGTACAGATTCCGAATAGGATTCGCCTAATTCTGATGCCCTTGATGAGAGCGCAGTCAGCCTTCCTACGAAGTCATCTATTGTCTCAGCTTCCTTCATCTTGAGACTTTGAAATTCAGCCTTCAGAGTCTGCAATCTTGCTTTCTTTACACGATCAGCTCCAATGAACCTCGTCTTGAGCGACTTCCAAATCTCCTTCGTTGTCGCCAAGTTGGCTACCTAGAGGACCATTTCCTCGGGCGTCGCCTAAAACAAGTATGTGATCGCCGCGTTTTTTTTCTTGGCATCCACCGCTGCCCCTGCAGCAAGTTCAATCACCTCCCATAGACCATGGACGTTGAAGATCGCCTTCAATTTCACTGCCCAGATGGTTTAGTTGGTGGGTGTCAAGAGGAGACATTGAAGAGGAATCGTTGTGTAGTTATCTCTTGACACGATTGCGTTCGGTTGTGCCATTGTCGTTCTTCGCTTGTAAACACTTCGGAATCGAAGATCCAGAGTCTTCCGATCAAGATCACGAGAGCTTTTTGTTCCTGACGGCTCTGATACCAAATGTAAAACAGATCCCACAAGAAACGGAAGAAAAATTTGTATATTCAATATCAAGAGAGTAGACTTTCACCACTTTTGAAACATATACAACTACAGCCACTGAACAATCTTGGAATTATCAACATAACTAAAAACATATCAATATATTGGTTAAAAGGATTCAATTTCTAAATATTCTTAATTCATCATCCGTATATTTCAAACTCTTTGTTAAAACATATATGCATTTTCCCTTTCTTATATTGACATAAAAAATGAAGAATATTTAAGCATTATCCACCTTATCCTAATAAATAAAAAACAACTCCACATTTTAATATTACTACAAAATTTCAGCTCCCTGATTTTGCTAACACAAGCTTCATGCATCAACCTCTACATTGCTTTCATCTTCCTCCCCCTACAAATACCAACATTCCTCTCAAGATGAAAGCAATGTTAGAGGTTGATGCATGAAGCTTGTGTTAGCAAAATCAGGAGCTGAAATTTTTGTAGTAATATTAAAATGTGGAGTTGTTTATTATTTAGGATAAGGTGGATAATGCTTAAATATTCTTCATTTTTTATGTCAACATTCCGTCAACCATTCTCATCATCAAGTCGATGATGATAATGGAGGTTTTGATAAGTCGGATGATGGTCGTTCAAACAGCAGTGAAAATACTGAACTCGTTCCATCACATGAAGAATCCAGTGATGATGATAACAACACTTATGGAGTTTCAAACAATTATAATTCTGGTGTTAATCCAGGATCTTACGGAGAGATGAACTATTCTGAAGATCCTCAGGAGTTAAGAGATTATGAGCTGCTGATTTTGACGATGAAACCATATGGATATATGGAATGAAGAGTCAAAAGAAATTCGTGTTGGAATGTATTAAATCGAAAGATGAAGTGATGCATGCTGTGCGGTTATGGAACCTTGCACGTAACAGAGAGGCTGTTGTAGTTGAAAGTAAACGTACAAGATGGAGAGCAAAGTGCTACAGCACCAGCCCTAATTACAACAATAATCTTCATAGTGGTCCTCCATGTTCATGGTATGTTTATGCTTCAAAGAACCATGATCATCACATGTGGAGAATTTCAAGATGGGTGAATTCCCACAACTGCTTTGGTACTGTTGTTGGTAACAACAATAGAAGTTTCAAATGCAGAGATATTGTTACCCGTATCATCCATTTTATTCGTCAAGATATTGCTTTTCCCATCAAGCAAATTCAAGCGCATTTGAAAGACACGTTAAATGTTGATGTTTCATATAATAAAGCCTGGCGAGCTAGAAAAGCTGCTATTGAGAATATTTATGGTAGTTGGGACAGTAATTTTGAGGAACTACCTACGTACATCAACGCATTACAAGAGAAGAACCATGTTATCGTGGAATGGTTACATCATCCGACCGGTACATCTGGTTATTACACATTTAAATATGTGTTTTGGGCATTCGGTCCAATAATTAAAGCGTTCAGCTATTGTCAGCCTGTGATATCTGTTGACGGTACTTTCTTAAAAGGTTCTTACCGTGGTAAAATGTTAATTGCAGTTGCAAAAAATGCAAACAACTACGTAATGCCGATAGCTTATGCAATTGTAGACGAAGAGACGGTAGAAAGTTGGAGTTGGTTTTTCCACCAATTCTGGTCACACATTGCAGTTCACCACAATTATATTGGTTCGGGAAAAAAGTTATGTGTTATTTCTGATAGGCACAAAGGAATTATTCGTGCAATGAATACCCTTGAAGAGTGGAAAAATAATGTTGTGCATCGATTTTGTCTCCGACATGTTCGAAGTAACCTCATGCAAAAGTTCAAGGTTTCTAGCTTAAAAAGGCTATGTTGGTCTATCGGAAGCACCACCCAACAAAGAAAGTATAACTACTGTGTAAGTCAAATGACAAGCATCAATCTAGAAGCGTGGGAATATTTAAAAACTATTAAAGAGAGTAAATGGACGCTTCTACATGATAAAAATCATCGTCGGTGGGGTAACCTGACGACGAACATTTCAGAAAGCTTCAACAATACGCTGCGTGGTGTCAGGCTTATGCCAATAAAAGCTATTATTAATTGTACGTTCGAGACAACTGTCGAACAGTTCAGAAAGCACACTGACATCGCAGCCAACTGTAACACCGTGTTACCCCCTCGTATATGGCGTTTATTTAACACACGTGATATTAACTCGCAAGAGCATATTATAACAGAGTTTGATTACAGAGAGGCGAGGTATAGAGTTCTGTCAAAGATACAAACAAATGAAGCTGGTGGAAATGATTATACCGTGGAATACCATAACAGAACTTGCACGTGTGGTAAATGGCAGATGCAAAGATTTCCATGCTCACATGCAATTGCAGTTTGCCGCCATAGAGGTGAATCACCTCATAACATTGTTCATCAGGTCTATAGTACTGTTGTTTATCAAGAACAGTATAACGGACATTTTTACCCGCTAAGTCACATTGATTATTGGAAGAACCCGGGTTGGAAGATAAGAGGTGATCCCTCAAAAATCACCACGTCGCGAGGTAGGAGACGCACAAGAAGGATACACAACGAGATGGATGTTCATCATCCAGATGTACCTGTCATTCGTAGATGTTCAATATGTAGACAAACAGGTCATAACATGAACACTTGTCCAAACTCATATTCATGAGGAGATTGATGTGTAGTAGTTATTATTGTATAATATTATTTTATTTGATGTGTACTTGTCCAATCTCATAATTTTATTTGATGTGTACTGATAAAAGTATAAAACATTGCATAATTAAAAAGGTAAAATACATCACTAAAAAATATAAAAGAAATAATATCTAACGAGTGTCATCATTATCGTTTGTTGCTTCATCATTTAAGTCGAACAGGCAAGGAGATGGATTAAAAAACCGGTCAACTGATTGAGCTGTATCTTGAAATTGAGGGTAATAAGGTAACGGGGAAGAATGGTGAAATGATTGTTGATAACTATTATCAGGGCTTTGATAAGGATTTGACGGCCCCCCTTCTTCGAAATTCTGGGTCCCCATTTGACTAAAATGTGGAAACTGAGTACTTGAGGTACCACCATAAAAAAAATCTTGGTTGCCCATTTGGCTAAAAAAGGGGGAGTCAAGCTGTTGTTCCGTGAAATCCCTTTGTCCTGTCATATTCTGTTGCACAACAACATTATCATCACCAACCTGTCTACCAACCCGCCCTCGTCCTCTACCCCTTCTGGGTAAACGTTGTGAGACAGGAGGAAGTTGAGTATCATCAACATTTTGTGTCACATGCGTTGGTAGATAACTTATATGGTTTGCATGTGCCAAATCCATATAACGGCTTGCCATATTCCTCCCCGTTTCATCCCCTGGTCTTTGATAAATCTGACTCATCCCATCCATCTATAAATAACATTATGAAAGATTAATTTAAAATAATAATAATAACAATAATAATAATAAAATTATTAATAATAATACCATCATTCTCAATCTTTGTCCATCATTTTGGAAGCCATGAGGGTTCGTGTCTTGATGAGCCGGGTTTGTTGTATACACAACAGTACGTTCTAGATACCACCTCATGTATGCTTCAGAAGCAATTGGCGAATCAGTATACGCTTCATTAGCAATTGAATTAAGCCGAGACGCCCATGCTTGAACAAAGATATTATGATGTTGTAACCAGTTTTTATTTCTACCACCTTTACGAGCAGTCGAATGTAGATTTGTATGTTGCTCCCGGGTTAGTAACACACTTGTAGGGATTGGTTGAAACATTCCAAACTGTCTTAAAACCCTACTTGGAATGTAAGGCTCAACAACTTCCCAACATATAAGGTATGTGTCACTTCTCCAACTTTGATGTCCACTTGTGCAGATATCAGGTAGAAGGTGGATAATATTATCATAAGGCCTCCAATTAAACTGATATAAAAATATGAATTAATATGTTTACAAAATGTTAATATATACAAAATAATATCAGATTAATATTAATACCGTGGCCTCGCTTAATGAATGCAGCTGAGATCGATACGCACTCAAACAGTGCGGAGTGGTGTTTACATAACTAAGTTCACCATTCCATCTGTAATCAAGTTTTTAAATATACCAGGTTAAGTAGAATAAATATAAGATTACAGATAAATAGTTAATACATAAGTTTTTTAAACATACCGTGCACCATATGGTAACCTGAAATCAATAGATCTCGTATTCTTGGGACACATAGTAGGTAATCTTTCCCATGCCCATAATTGCAACAAGAATAAAGGTCCACCAACTTCTCGGTTTGTGACACTCGTTGCCTTACATAACTGTCTATACAAAAATGCTAAAACTGCACTTCCCCAACTAAGTCTACCACAGTTATTTAAGTTTTCAATATGACTTAAATAATTTACGTGCACCCAGTTGCTAGAAGTATCAGGAAATAAAGTGGCACCAATCATAAAAAATAAAATTAATCTAGCTCGTTGAATACACTGAAAATCAGTGGCATTATCAGAAAATGGTTTTATTATTTCATTTAAAATAAACCTTAGGTTTAACTTATAACCACTTACAGCGCTTGTAGCGAGTGTACAACCGGTTAAATACTCAAACCTTATTATAATTTCGGATGCACTCATAGCATAATCAGTGCCAGAAACAACATCACCTTCAACCGGCAAACCCCATAAAACTTGAACATCTTGAAGGGTTATTGTGGTCTCTCCAACCGGTAAATGAAATGTGTGTGTCTCTGGCCTCCATCTCTCCACTAAAGCTGAAATAAGAGCACGATCAAGTTTTCGATAACCACACTCGATCACACCCGCAAAACCAGCCAACCTTATGTATCTCATAACATTTTCAGTGATAGGCACTTCATCAATGTAATCCCAAAAAGCTTTATCACCTCGTCTAGCACGTAAAATTCCTTCATCGCTTTCTGGGTCTCGAAAATAGTAATCAGCTCTATGTTGACCACTTAAAAATAACAAATCGTTATTTAGTGGACCTGGTGTAATTCTCCAGCTCATTTTGATTTCTAAAATGAACTATAAAACTCTAAAACGATTAGGTTTAAAAGGTTTCAGAGAAATAATTTGAAAGAAATGTGATGTTAAAATTTCGGTTGATGTAGAAATAAATAGGGTTGATAAAGGATCCGTAGAATTCATTTAATTTGGTTTGGTTAATATGGACCGTAGATCTCATCAAAGTTGGTGGATCGGACGGTTGTGGAATATTTGCAGAACCCGCCCATGTGAAGGGCGTGGTCTCAGAAATCAGTCATGTCACGTCACTGTCTCACTGTCGCCTCTCACTGTCGCCTGGTCAAAAGGAAGAAGAACCCGCCCCTGCCAGGGGCGGGAACCCCTTATGTGGTTATCCGACAAGATTCAACCCTCTTGTCACGTCTCTCTCTCTCTTAGCCCTATTTTTAAAAAAAATTCCAAACTTCTTCATCAACATTCAACATCACTCAAGAACCATAGTTGCAGCTAGCTTAATCCAACAATGGCAGCCAACATCTTTCCCCTTATTTTCAGTTGTTTCATTTTCTTAGCATTAGCCCATATGAGCTTTGTTGATGCATTAAGTTCTAACTATTATGATAAAACATGCCCCAATGTTGAATCAACCATTACAACTGTTGTCAAGAAAGCCATGTTGAATGATCCAACAGTTCCTGCTGCACTTCTCAGAATGCATTTTCATTATTGTTTCATCAGGGTGACTATATATTCTTCTTCATCATCCACTTATATAAATTTCATGCGTAAAAGTATAATCGTTGATTTGTTGTAGGTCAATTCAGTGTATGATCATTGTATTTGATTGTTGAATATTATAAGGGTGTGATGGTTTTGTGTTGTTGAATTCAACTAAGAAGCACAAAGCTGAGAAAGATGGACCTCCAAACATTTCTTTGCATGCATTTTATGTCATTGATAATGCCAAGAAAGCAGTAGAGGCTTTGTGTCCTAAAGCTGACTCTTGTGCTGATATCTTAGCATTAGCAGCAAGGGATGCAGTCACTTTGATATGTAAACCATCTCATTCTAATGATAACACCTTAAAAAGTTAATAATTTTAAACATTTTTTTATGTTAATATTGATTCGGATGTTGATCGATGTCATTTGAATCTAGTCTGGAGGACCAACATGGGATGTGCCGAAAGGAAGAAAAGATAGAAGAGTATCAAAAGCATCTGAAACGCGACAATTACCAGCTCCAACATTCAACATTTTCCAGTTGCAACAAAGGTTTGCTCAAAAAGGTCTTTCCATGGAGGATTTAGTTGCACTTTCAGGTACTAAACAAAATCTTGGATCTTTAAGATTTTAACACTCAAGTTGATTCAGAGTGTGTGTGAGTTAGACTCGTTCTAAATTGAGCAAAAGTATTAAAAAGTTTCACTTTTTAGCCATTTTTGTCACAAAAATATTATAATTGTTTTTACTCTATGTGACTATTTTTTTTAGTAGTTTAGGCTTTGTATAGGCAAACTAAATATAGAATATTATATACCAATGAGTAGGAGGATATACACTTGGGTTCGCTCATTGCTCATCATTTCAGAACAGGATACACAACTTCAATTCAAAGCAAGATGTCGACCCGACATTACAAGCATCGTTTGCAGCCAGTTTACAGCGCGTATGCCTTGCGAAAAACACAGCCAAAAACGCAGGCGCAAATCTTGATTCGACTCCCACATTTTTTGATAACATATATTACAAGTTACTTCTGCAAGGAAAAAGTTTTTTCTCTTCTGATCAATCGTTGATGACATTGGCAAACACGAAAGCATTAGTATCAAAGTTTGCTAGCTCAAAACAAGAGTTTGAGAAAGCATTTGTGAAATCCATGATTAAGATGAGTAGCATCAATGGTGGGCAAGAGGTTAGGCTCGATTATAGAGTGCAGTCAACTAAACAAAAGTGGTTGAATTAATTTGTTTGTTGATTTGGATTTGAATAGAGTTTGAAGGATTATAGATCCTGAAGTTTAGTAATGTTTTGCATTGTATTTTGTGTAATAATAATGTTTAATTACTATTTGTTGTTGGTGATCTATCATAATGTTTGTTATCATCTCAATCATAAGACTCCTATTATATAAGTGAGATGTGTTAGACATGTTTCTTGTTTAATTATTTCACATGTTTCTTGTTTAATTATTTCACATGCTTTATTTTTTTATTCGGATATAAAGCTAAATAAGAAAGTGTTTCATTTCCCATATAAAAGTAGAGTAAAATTGGCTTTTGCACTGTGTGATTTGGTTCGGCTATTGTTTGGTTCAAATAAGGTTTGGTCTCCATAGGTTTCAAAATATTTTTTTCCCTCCTCATTGTTTTTATTCGTATTAATTAACCCCAACTCATTAACCCGATCAATTATTTCTCACGGGTTTTAGAATAAACAATCTCAAAGAGCACAATCTAAGATTGTTAAGGACTTTGAATTGAGATCATCTTAATTACACACAAATTTCTCTTACAAGATTGCTAAAACTTGTAAATTGTAAAGGCATCAGTTCAAAGTGCCTATGACGTTATGAGGATAATGACTTTTGTATTGTATGTGATCTAACTTCAGTTCACTTGATTAACTCACATCTCACTATTAAAAAAAATAAAAAAAATAGTACATAGTTTCATCATCAATGGACCGTAACCGTTCAACAAAGATTCCTATATAACTTATCTTAGAAGTGGGAAAAAAATATATGTATATATGGGATGATCGGTTTTAAGTGGGCATATGTAACATCACATTTTTAAAATATTTATATAATAGTTTATTAATATATTCTAGTTTATATTTTAAGCATGTTTGACAATTTTACCAATCAGTTTTAAGGTTTATAAACCAATTTACAATCCCCTCTTGAAGTAACTAAAGATAGCAATATTATACCATATCCTTTTATATTCACACGTTGGCCTATTTGTTTTGGTCACAAAAGTTTACTTCTTTAGATCTATTGCAATAGTCTTTTCACTATAGTTAATATTCTCTGAGGTACATTTGTTTAGATATTCTAAATCTTCTTTTGGCAGAAAGATCTAGAGCTCCTAAATGGGTTGTGTTAGCACAATAAACCCGACAAAAACCAAAAAACTATATCATACATGAACTTAAACACAACTTATGTATACTCAAGCTAACATAAACACGACGCGTATTACCCGGATATTTTATTTATTAGTTACCTTTTACATATAATGTCACGTATACATGTTAACATGTTGTTTAGGTTAAAAAACATAATATTAAAACACCCATTGGAAGTTACCTAAACTTATTAGGTAAAAAAGGAGAAAATATTTACTTGGAATAAACTTACAACTCATTTATTATTATACAAAATTTTCTTTTGAAATTTAGAGTTAAATTTAGTTTTGCTTTATAAACTAAATTTGTCAAAAATAGGTAAATTTTTCCTTCAAAAAATTAAAACACCAACTAGCTTTTAAAAATTTGATAAACTATTTCAATTTTTTCAGTCCAAAAATTTTATCAATTGTTTCAACTTAAATCCAAATTAAGGTTTTTAAACCTTTAATGAAAAATAATTACTTTTATTAAACCTTATTGCTTATAATTGAAGTTATATAAATACTAATTACTAAGTGTTTTGTGCATTATGAGTTGTAACATAAGATTATTGGTTGTACCCACTTTTGTTTTTTTTTTTTGTTACCACCTAATACTTTTGCAACTTAACCTCTATATTTTTTCACTTTCAACTTTGATTCCTCATACTTTCCATCTTTTATAAATTTTTCGATTTACGTATCGATTTAAATTTTTACGAGTTGACACGTCGTAACATGCGTGTGTGGTTCAACGTTTTTACGACTATTTTTTCTGTTTAACGGCCCTGTCACAACGCGTGGATCTTAGATTGACTTAGTTATTGTTTCTAATGTTTTATGTTTCACGTGCGGGTTCAACGTTTGTACAAACTACTTTCCGTTCAGTTTTATTTTTCTCATTTTTTAATACGAGTTTTTTAGTGTTGGTAGTCACTGCTGGTGGTGTCAAATTGGCAGTACTTGATACGGTCTTACGCCCCCGCCACAACGCAGGAAACTTAACACTAGTTAACTCTAAGTATTAAAATCATGATGAAAAGTTGTACACAAAAACCAAGGGTCAAAAATGCGAGTTCTAAAAACTTGTTATCCTTTATTGACACAAACATAAACACAAAGGATAGAAAACAAAACCACCTCATAATTATATAGAACCAAGGCCCCTCACCTCTGCAATCACCACCCTTCACAATGCGACCCATGGATGACGTATGGAGCGACATCAGCAGCCTCCCGTCTCCGACCACCGCCACCACCTTCTTCTCGCCGCCGCTCCGGCCGCCGGAGACCACCGCCGTCGCCTTCCTCCCGCCGCCGTCCCCCACCACCATCTTAACCCTACTCACCGCAACAAACTCCGACCATGAGGATCCCAACAAGCGGCTGAAACCTAATCCGCCACCGCGGAGGCTCACGGCGGCCGCCGGTTCTCCGCCGGAGTACACCGAGAAGTTCCGGCGGTTGATGAAGAATCGAGAATCTGCTGCGAGATCGAGGGCTAGAAAACAGGTTTGTTCTTCATCTTCATGTTTTGATTTGATTGAAAATGAACATAAGAACTTTTAATCTACTCTTATTAACCGCGTTAAAAGCTTTTAATCTACTCTTATTAACCGCGTATTGGTTAATTTTTTATTAACCGTGTTAAAAGCTTTTAATCTACTCTTATTAACCGCGTATTTGATTATTAATTTGGGGGAAATTTGATTTGTAGGCTCGTGCGGATGAGCTGGAGAATGAAGTAATGCGATTGGCGAAGGAGAATGCGAAGCTCAAAAGGCTGCAAAAAGAGGTACGAGAAGATAACTTATCTTATTATTTCTTTTGTTTTTCTTAACTGTTAATTGGATCAATAACTACACGATCAATTTCATTATTTAAATACATAACCTTAAGACGCTAAACTGTCTCGTTCAGAATAAAAGCTCGTATATCTGTCTATTCTTGTTTGTTAGTGTATATTTTTACTAAGAGCATTCCAGAAGTTTCTCATTTTTATATGAGTGTATTTATTATATTATGGGATGTTTGTGAGTGTTTGTGAGTGGTTGTGAGTGAAAAAATAAAAATTTATAGGAGTTATATCGTGTTTTTATATATTTAAGTAAACATGGTACAACTACCATAATTTTTTTAATATTTTAAAGTGGTTGTGAGCGGAAAAAAAATATTAGACAATAATATGTAAAAAATATTATTTAATTAATAAAAAGATAAAATTATGTTTTTACCGTAAATATAGATATAAAAAACTAGTATCAATGCTTTAAAAGGTTATGGTTTGAATCATAGTGAGTGGTTGATTTTGGTTGGAATAAAATGTAGTGAAACATTTGGAAAATATCAGGAGTAAACGTTTATAAATTTCTGATGTGACATAAATGATTAAATATAGTATTTTTATAAAACGTGAAGATTATAAAATGGTTACGTTTCAGGATATTTATATGGTAAAGTTAGGTTGGTTTTACTCTAGCGATGAAATAATAGTATGTGTGTACTATCATACATGTTTTGAAATGAAAATTTACTATCTTTTTTAATTTCTTTTATTTGCAAGTGATTTTTGAGAATTTATTTTTCTCATGCATCTATTTTTCGAATGTTTATTTTACGTTCAGAATTGTGTTATTTTCTGTAGAAAGGATTTTTATATATATTTTTGACATTTCTTGTGTTACACAAATATAAATGAAAAATGTAAATTTATTAAGTATTTTATAATTATAAAGCTAACTTTTTATGAACAATTAACTCATTCGTAAGTCTTACTGATAAAATCTTTGGCTAATATAATGGATTTTCTCTTGAAAAAAAACAACTCTTTAATATCATTATTATTAAAAACTGTATTTAATATGATATATTATTGCAAATCTGAAATTGTAACATTTCTTATTTCTGGTTTGTATGAGAAATTAATGATTACTGTAGACCATTTAAATATGTTATTGACGAAAAGGTACTAGATTCCTAAGATTTAATCTTGTTTGTTAAGGACATTTAAATATTTTATGTAAAAATATTTTAAATGTATTTGTACCATTAATAGCAAAACAGAGGAGGGATGGAAGACTACTTTTCTTATTTTGGCCACTAACACAAGTTGTTTTTTGTTTATACATAAGAATATAATCATTTGTTGTCGTGACTCTATACGAATATAAATTAATAAATTAATATTCTAATTAATATTCTAATTTTGATATATTTTAAGTTAGTACAATGTGTTACCCAATTTTAATTTACATTTACTTTTTAGTTTTTTTAATTATTTTTTAAGGACATACTATATTTTCAGTTTTCACTATGCACTAATTTATTTCTACTTATATGGTACATTATTATGGAGCTAAAACCCAATTTTTCATAGATGTATAAAGATCGTCAGATCTATAGTTATTTAACCATATAAACGAAGGAAAAAAAATTGAAATAATATAATACAATATATATATATATATATATATATATATATGTGTGTGTGTGTGTGTGTGTGTGTGTGTAGGAGTTAATTACATTAAGAGTTTTTGTGGTTTGGATAAAGTAACGAGTATTGCATAGGTTTGATTGTTAATTTTAGTTCTGCAATGAGTTTTGATGTTAAAAGTAACTTTTATTAAAAAAAAATTGTTAAATTAATGTAAAATATTAGTATTCGGACATGTTATTTCATTAACTTTTTTAAAAATTAATATGTAAAGTTAATAGTAATAACCAGTTAAAAACTAATACCCAAACCTATTGTGTGACAGTCAACCTTTCTTTAGTCCTAAATCTACTTAATGTTTACGGTAGGACCAGACTCATTAACCATTTGACAAGGATCGTACCTACTACACAATTGATAATCTTATTCTAGTCAGCTATTTATGTCCACCAGTAATTTTTAAAAAGGTTCTAATATACCGACACCTCATTTTATAAATCGACATCCCTCTATACGTCTTGCATGGCACCATACACGTAGTACAGGGTCGAAAAGTCAGAGAGGTTGTCCAGGGGTTATACACCTTATATAGCCCTATACGCCCCCCTCTACGACACGTATAGGGTCATACGACATGTATAACAAATTTTGACACTGACTGCGAGCCCATCTTTACGACTTGTATGGTGTTATAAGACCCGTATAGAAATTTGATGTGATACTTTAATATTTTTGGTGGGTAAATATCCTAACCCTTTTGAAAAGTTACAAATTTAAGAAATAATAATTAATGTGGTCTATTTATTGCAGGTACGTGTTTCACAGGTTCCCAAAGAATCTAGACTCAACCGAACCAAAAGTGCTCCATTTTGACAAGTCTGCCTTCTATATAATTACTAGTTTTCTATGTTTATTTCTTTTTTTGGGGGATTAGTAGGAAATGACTGTTTTGGGGTATGATGAAAGATGGGGACATGTTTGTCCATATTTAGCTTTTTACTATCTCCATCAATTATTGACTCTCTTTCTACTATAAGAATATTCTCTTTTGCATCTATATGTAAATTCCACTTTTGCCCTTCACCCTTCCAATGTGATGGTGTCAACTATTGAATCTTTCATGGTTGTATAAGAATCATTATTAGTTGTTCTTTGTTGTTTCCTTTGGATCTTGTTAAATGACATGTAAATGTTAATATGCAATTGATGTAACATAATGTAAAAAAAATATGTGCATGTGTGTGCAACTTCTTGTGTTGATACTTTAAAACACTACAAATTTGATGTATGAAGGATTCTAAAAGAATTGCCAAACTTAGGGGTTTAATCATGATCCCATCGTATGGTTGAAATGGAAGTAGATGACGGTCCTCGAGGACAAGTCACACTCCTATATTCTCGAGGACAACAAAATGTTTTCGAGAATCTTTGGAATGAAAGTGGTATAAATTTTGGAACATAATGTGAGGAAACACTCTAACAAGGGTGATCATCCTTGGACACCCTTGGACATGTATATGTAGGCACTTCCTACAAGACTACTAGTCACATAAGCCTTTGTACATTTCTCAAGGTAGATCCTCACACATCTCCCCACATGCATCCAATATTAAGTTCTTAGAGCATCTACATCAAGTGGGTTTTCTTTTGTCCAGTCTGAGGTGGAAAAAGCAAACGAACATCACACCATTGGAGATGAGGTTTGCTTCTGTAATTTGCTTTTCATGTCCAGAATTCCAAACCCAAGCAAACATGGGAGTGTGGAACCCACCACTATAAAACATATGTAATTTAATGTTTTAGAATTAAAAATAGGTGATGATTTGGAAATGGAGGCGTGTTTGAAACTGGACATATTATTGGAGGAAATACAAGAGTTTTTAGTGTTTGAAAGTGGACGAGTGAAAAGTTGATGTGGCAGCTGATGTGTCACGTTTGGTTTTAAAATAGAGGTTTGTTGTTGTAGATGCTCTTAGAGCATCTTCTAAATTATCACCGGTACCCAATTTACTATATGATCTTATGAAAGTTTTGATTTAATCACAAGCTATCTAATATAACATATTTACCTTACACACTCGTATGCCATCCAAGGTAGGACCCTGGCTTTATGATTTCGCAAACAATTGGGACCAAACCTATAATTCCCAATGTTTGTGACCAGTTTTGAAATATGAACATTTTATAGGCATTAATTATGTAATTAACACTATTCAATACTTGTGGGTCTTTTTGTTATTTTATCTTATTGATTTAGGGTATTTTGATAACTTCATATGATATTAACAAAACACTTAACATCTGTTAGTATTAGTGGTTATCAACATGTACTCTTTACATGGTTTAGAGTTACTTTTATAGCTTTTTGGAAAGTAGGGATCAATATGAAAATCTCAAGGACTATTTTTGTAATTAACTCTTATAAAAAGATGAGTTCAATCAACGTCGACGAATTCTTAAACCATAAATCAAGCTTGAGTCAAACTTATAGAAACTTATAAACTTAAAATTACTTATATAACACTTGTTTTAGATTGTAAATTTGAAATAAGGAAATTGATGATATATCACATGTTAGAAAGTACTAAAAGTGTATAGACTTGACAAGAAAAGATTATGCTTTTTATGTCAAAAAGCTAGGTAAGTTTTTCGGTTTTGTGACATAGTGTGTGGTCCGGAAAGAAACCACGTGGTGTGGTTGGCAGTAGGTTTGATGTACAATCGTTGGCTCCATGTTAAGAGACACCAACTTGCTACTTCATTAATGGGTATTAATGTTTAAACACTCCTATCATAATGATAAAACTAAAAAAGTCAGGGGCATATGTGTTTAGTTGTGCGTAAGCTACTCGATGCCGGTTTGTTATAAGCTTGTATTAAATTGTGTTTAAACGGTTTAAGCCGAGCTTAAGTCTGAATCAAAGCTTTATATATGAGTTTATTGGACTCACATGCTTATACCAGCATATTATTTATAAAAAAATTATTATATTTATGTATGATTTTCTTCTAAAATACTTAATCATAAAATAAATATCATTTTCTTTTAATAAAGAAGTATTGTGTCACATGTCCCTTAATTAGGGAGTCCACATAGAAGTTGTACACATGATAGCGCCAATCACTCTCAACTTATATATACACGAGTTAAACTTATCAAAATTGTCAAACAAAATTAAAATTCAATTTAAAATTTTCACAATTTGAATTTGTGACATAATTTAATGCAAATTTATTTTGCATAATTACTTTTTTTCATATTTTAATCAAAATACAATCATTAGATTTAATCAAATTAATCAAAATTTGTATAAGATTAATCTGTTAAAACCAAGCACGATCAAAGATAAGATTTCTTAAAATATTAATAGGTATAGTTTATTTTTGGCATATTACTTATATCACATATATATAACATATTATAAACAATTTTTACTTTGTTTTTCTTTTAATATTCAACCACTCTATTACGCTAGTAACTAGCCTAGTAACTATATATGATACTTAAAAAAGATGAAAAAATATATTTTATATTTCTGTCCTATTAAGAAATGGAAAATTAAATAAATACATCACTAAAATGTACTTGTGATGCGGTTATATATCACTAATGATGATTATACATCATTATAACCTAGTGAAGGAGAGGTTCAATAAATACATAATTTCTAAAATATAGCATATATAAAAGCATTAAGAATGGATTTTTTTATTTTTATTATAATTAAACTACAAATTATTATTTTATTTTAGTTTCAATTAAATAATACTATTTTATACATTTATCATTATATATTCTCTCTTCTCCACACATAACCAATTTTAAAATATTTAAAAATTATAATATTTAAACAGTATTTTTTTAAATATACAGATAAACAATTAGGATTTTCTTACTCATTCACTCACAACCACTCACAAGTCACAACCATTCTTTATAATATAATAAACACACTCATAAATTTATAAGAAATCCACTACGAATGCTCTAACATGTTACATTTGTCAAATTTTATTAAGTTAACCAAACAAAAGATCAATGACATAAAAAGAAAGAAATTCGGCACTAAAAACTATTTTTGATGTTTTTTATGTTTTATATATGTTTAATCTAGAACAAACGAGATAAGTTGGTTTAGAAGTAGTGTAGGTCACATGTTTGTCTTTAGACGTGGGTTTGAGCCGACTGTCAAGCAGCATTTAGAATTCTTTGTTATGCTTTCACACGGCCACATTTTATGTTTTTCATTATTATTATTATTTTTTTAATTAGTTTTTTTTTTTTTGTTTATGAATGGCAAATGTACGACCATGCTTCGGAGGGTATCTGTTATCTTAATCGGGTCCACCTATCCGTTTCTCAGCCGCGACCGCACCCCCAACCCTCTAAGGAGAAACTCATTACTGAGAAAACCTCATGGCTCAACTATGAGCATTTTTGCTTAGAGTGAGACTTGAACCTATAACTACCATTTATTTACATGTCATGAGTGTTTTTAATTAGTTATACATGTTTTTTTCTCTTATAACTTTTCAAACATAATGTTTTCGTAAATTCCGAATATAGCGTTGTGATGTGCATAAATTCTGAATGTTCCCGTAAGTGCATAACCCAAGATCAATGGTTAGACTTCAGCCGCAAAGCTAGGATGGTTGAATGCTTCCAAGTCTAGCTATCTCTTGGATTTACAGTCACGTATGATTTTGTTTGATAATCGTGATACCAAGTCATATGTTAAGCTGTCTTTTTTTTACATGTAAAGTTTTTTAAGACTTGAAATAATCGACATGTAAAATAATTCAAATTAGATGTTATATTATTTATCTTGTAATGATATTCACTACACACCTATTATTGGCAATTCACAATTATCCATGCAATAATTTTTTCAAACATGAATCTTTTCTAATTCAACAATCTAGTTTTAACTTCTAATTTTGAGTAATTTTCACAACCATTCCACTAAAGTTCGTCAAAATCTTCTAACATGTCAATATCTCTACGTTGTCAAACATGTTCTTTCGTTACTCCTGTCTCATATATACAATATTATCCATCATCATTTGAGTGCAACCATCAGCATCGTATTCTATCATATTTGAAGCTTGAATTAGATGATCAGTCGTAGAATGTCTTTTTCTATCATAGTCTCACAACATGTAATAAATAAGCATGAATATAGATTCATACAAGTAAACCTTGGTTTTACCCTAATTCAAGTACACACTCGAAAACTTATTCAACAATTTTTAAAATTTAAATGATACACACTACACATTTAATACCCAATAATCAAGAGGTGTTCTAACTAAAGGATGTGTTTTACTCATTCAAATGTATAAGGGTACATACATATAAAAATAAACCCTAAGTTTTTCCCAAATTAACTACACTTTCAAAAACCTAAAATTTTTAATATAAAGCCTTTTGTGGTTGGAGATCGAGATGGTAGATAGTACACATTGGTAGTGGTTGGCGGTGGATACCAGTCGTGGTGTTTCGTAGTGGTGGCCGATTATGTTGGATGGTGAATGAGTGATAAAAGAGGAAAAGAAAAGAGCATGTGCTAAAAGTGGACATAATGTATTCTACGTGCTGGTTTTCACCTACAATTTCTGATGACATTACCATAATGAGTCTATAGGCAACTTCTTTTCTTTAGTATGAAAACTTCCCAGATTTCATAAATATTATTGACGGGCGTTGAAATCTCAAATCTGTCATTAATATCCGATGGATTGTTTTCATATTTTTGTGTTACATGATGACGTATTTCGCACAAACCTTGGAACCTCTTGAGATTTTGTGATGTTTTATGATAAACAACCCAATCAAAAGTAGTGGAAAACTATTGGGGTGGATGATTTTCACAATTGTTGCTAGAATATATAGCGAAAGTAAATAGACCATTCAATTGCTTCATGAGTGTTAAAATCTTAGGGGTGGATGATTTTCACAATTTATTATTCTACTAAGGTTGAGAATTTCAAGACTCCACTAGCAAACATTGTTGCTAACACTAAGTGTTGCACTCAGTTCTTCAACTTTTTATAAAAAAAAAACAGTCTACTTTCAACATTATCAGTACCATGATATCTACATCTACAAGATCTGATTCTCATATCATTTCTTCTCCTGATGCAACCACAAAATGGGAGAATACAATTGAGATATGATGAAGTGACTAACTTAGTCTCTTCTTTTCTTGATCTATGAGCCGAATGTTTTTTTTACTGAAGTTGTCTTTTTAATTTAATCCAATAATAGCATGGGTTTTGAGAACAAAGACTAAAGATTTTGAATAGAAATAAAATTTAGTAATCTTGTTGAATTAATTATGAGGGTTTTATCCTTTGTAGATCTATTTCATATTCATTATCACAAGTTAACAAATCATTCCGAGCATATACTTGGAGAAGAAAAAGTTTTGAGGCTTACGAAGGAAATGAAGAGAAAGTGTATAAAGATAATAAAGCATGGATGATATTTAGCTAAACTAGCAAAATAAGTAGCAACTAAATCTTCTCAAGCCAATCCAAGAAAACATTTCTCAAGAAAAAGGAATTATTTGAAGAAAAGATAAAAGAAAGATGGTTGTAAAAGAATATGTTGATGACAAGGAGGATGTTTAGTTATGACATTGCTAGAGTTGATGGTTCACAAGAGTACTACAAGCTAGCTTGATGGTGAAAAATTCAAAAGAAGATATGGCTAAGCTAGAATTGAGTAACTGAAAGCATTGATGAAGTTACTAAGAATATCAAGTTGTTTATAAGAAATTTAATTAAAGATATTGTTTCATAGTTAGGGGAAGATTAATGTTAGGATGTAAAATTTATGTTAACTAAAACAACATACAGCAAATTGTACTTGCCAAATAAGGTTTTGCAACCGTCTACTCAGTTATTACAAAAAAGTAAAACAACATTTAAATTCCTATTGAAGCTTTAGGTTTGCTACACCTAGCTCATCTTTGATACTGAATTCAGTTTTGCCAATGATAGTTCACTTTTCTACAGAAGCATGTAAGAAAAAATTGTTATTTTTGTTTTTGATATTGATGATGTGCTTCAAATGAAAGATATTTTATATACATATATATATATATATATATATATATATATATATATATATATATATATATATATAAGTAATGAATTTGTGAAAAATGTACAAAGTGATAACAACCATTGATTTAAGAAATGAAGGTTTCAGATTTAAAATGAAATAATCATGCAAAAAAATGTGTTTGGAGGGGTAGATTTGTAAATATCCTACAATTTGTATGTATTGTATACCCACATAGAAGAAGAAAAAATCTATAAAATGCCACTCCAATATACTTTTAAATGATGTGTTTTGTTCTTTTCCGTTTTTGGAGAGTTTTGGTAGATTTGGTAGAATAAATTTAGTGTGCAAAAAACAATTTTATAACCATGAGTTAGTTAAGATTGGTACAAGACTTTAACCACTCTAACCAAGAATATTTGTTTGGAAACATAGTTTAGATGCAAATGGCTGAAAAGTCTTAGTCATCTATCTTATAATATCCTATTATTATTTATAAAATAATGTGTTAAATTTTATAGATTTCTATATATTTATCAATTATTTCGCAATTAGCAATATTGGTCAAATCCATATATATCCACCAAGCAATGAAATATTTACGAAAAAAGATCACATTTGATCATTTTGATATACCGGTCTAATGTAGCTTAGGTGGTGTTTGTTTTTTTTAAAATGTCCGCAAAGGCTCTTCTGTTTGCACCACGCAGATCACACACCATCTACAGACTCTTTGTTTTTTTGAAGACATTTCGTTAAAAAACGTATGTGCGAGCTCTTCTT
Source organism: Flaveria ramosissima (assembly GCA_025215565.1). Taxonomy (NCBI): domain Eukaryota; kingdom Viridiplantae; phylum Streptophyta; class Magnoliopsida; order Asterales; family Asteraceae; genus Flaveria; species Flaveria ramosissima. The sequence continues at coordinate 40,395 of JACVEC010000152.1, read as the reverse complement.
AGTGCAGACTTGGCACAGTCACTTCTACAGTCTTTTAAAGTCTGCAAAGGATTAAACACCATCACCCACCACCACCCATGTCCACTACCACCGTCCATCACCACCACCGTCCACCTCCACCACCACCACCGTCCGCCTCCACCGTCGTCCGCCTCCACCGTCGTCCGCCTCCACCACCGTCCGCCCCAACCACCGTCCAGCACCACCGTATACCACCACCAGTTTATTTTAGCAATCTGCAGACGTTAAAAAAACAAACACTCTTCTTGTTGCAAATTGCAGAGGTTTGGTCCACATCTTCTTCTACAGATGTCTACAGATGTGGTTCACAGACTATAGAAAATTCACCTCTGGAAAAACAAACTGCACCTTAGTTGTATATAACTTATTAAGGAAACAAACAACAATTATTATTTATAGAGTGAATTGCGGTTTTTCTCCATTTGGTATAATCACATTTACCATTTTCATTCAAAAAAGATTGTTATTCATCCGACTCCCCAAGATTTTATGAAATTGTCATTTTCATCAAAAAAATATTAACTCAGTTAATTTAAATGTTAAATCATACATCATTTAAAGAAATAATCATGTAATTTTACATATAAATATAAAATCCTAATATATGTTAACATATTGTTGTTAATTCCATTCACGTTTTATTGTTCCATTCACGAAACCTACATCGGACATATCATCTTTTCATTTTCGTACCTTTTATCATAACTGAATCATGAGATTGTCGGCTTTATCGGTGGGGAGGAGGATGGACCTGGTTTTTGGAGGCAGTCAGGAATCTGTTATGAAGGGGTTGTATAATAGAAACCATCTTCTTTAGTCGCCATATCCCTTATTTCAAATTTAGTTCCACTCGATTAGGCTTATGTAATCGAGGGATTTTGTTTTGAATTTTAACAGGTAATAACATTTTAAATTATAGAGTTAACGTTTTTGAATGAAAATGACTATTTTATAAAACCTTGGGGAAGCCAGGGTTTTTTTAAACGCGTATAATTTTTATGACATTAGTTTAAAAAAATACACCATAAAATCAATCATTTTATCATTTTTCATATGAGTATAGTATTGCTATACTTTTTTAAAAAAATCAACCTTTTATTAATAAGTGTTTGTGTTGTACATATAACTTGCGTTATTATCAATTGCGTAATTATGAACAAACTTGTGTAATTATCATATACTTGCGTAATTATATGTGATTAATTTTTATTTGCATAATTATGTATCTTTTATACGTAATTGTAGCCCGGACGAAATTAACCCTCCGCCAAAAAACACATGTCACGCTCTAATAACTTCGTACGATTCGTACGAAAATTACACTTTATATAGTAACCGGCCCCTATATATTTATGTTTTATAATTAATTATTAATTATATATAATATAATAGTATAGTTAGTTGGTTTAGGTATTGTGATAATTGTTGCTACAAACAGTGAGATATTATCATTAATCAGGATTGTGTTTAGCCTCACATGTACTTTTAACTTTCTATGTTTTCTATCATCATAACTGAATGCAAAACAACTCTCTAAAGTTTAATGAGACATACGAGATGTTAAAGTAAATACTTTGTTCTTGTTGTTTTTATTATTCATTACTTTTATTCATATTCATATTGAAGTTGTTTGCGAGTGTGATTAGATTGTTTCTACCAATTTAATTCCACCTTAATCGCTCCTGACACAAGTGAGGTTAGAAACTAACTCAAGCTCATAAATCACTCATAATTAACTCACTAAAGTTTCAATTATATTTAACTATATATGCTCGAGCTATGCACAAACTTTCAAGTTAAGTCCAATTTTTAAGTTAACACACTCTAATAGATTTTAAATCTTAATTTATCGGTAGTAGTCTAACGCTACGATAATATGATATTATATTAATTACTAGGTTAATACCCCTTTGGGGTTAAATAAATAAAATATCAAATAGTTAATAATAAAACATTATTAATTATAAAATAATATTTTAAGATAAGATATTATTAAATTTATGTATGAGTTGGGATTTTAAATAATAAAATGACGGTATCAGTTTTTAAACTTTAATTTTTTTTTAAAAAAAGTTGTTTTTTAAACATTTTGTTTCAAAATAAACCGTTTTTAAAAAATATCATTTATTAAAAATTTTCTTATTATAACTTTGAAGTTTAATTATTCGCGTTTCATAAAAATTTATTTTTTAAAAAACACATGTTTTAAAATATTTCGTATTTTTAAAATGTTTGATTTTTTAAAAAAAATCAAATTTTAAAAAGTTATTTATTTACAAAATCTATTTAGAGAAAGATCTCTTTATAATTTATCAAAAAATATTTTTAATATATGAAATAGAATTAAATAATATGATTAGTAGTTAATGTAATTATTTATTAGAAGAAAGATGAGGGAAAATTTGATTTAGGAGGTTTAGATTTGTGTCTTGTGTCATCAAAAAGCTTTTTTTAAGAATAAAATAGTAATTAGATACTTATATACATATGAAACAAGAAAATTCAAGGGCTAGCTTATAAAATCGTATTTACAAAGATTAAAGATTAGCTTGGGTCCCGAGTTTATATTCCTACTTACAAGAAAACCAAAAATAAAATAGCTCAAAAGTAACTCATTTGGTAATATAAGGGTTGAAACGCGAATTTTACATAAATACAAGGGTGTGAATATAATATTGTACATTAAGATATAGAGTGATATCAGCAATCACCTTTCTACATCGAACCCGTCCCACCTGCAATGACTTTTTTTTATCTTCAAAAGAAAATTTCGTTACAAGACAAAGTTTTTAAAGTTGTTAATTTGTAATTTTATGAATTAATAGTTTCATTATGTAGGGGATAATTAGAAAGATAAGTAGTTTGTATTATTGGGTTCTTAACTTTATCTTATACGAATATAATAGAAGTATGTTGTGTCTTTTATAAAATTAAAACGTTTTTTATCCAACAATAGCTTTTTTGATAAATGGTATGGTCATTCATGTATCATTATTTTCTATAATATTTTTTTTCTTTAAGTAGATTTGTTATAATTTATTTTAGTGTACTTTTACATAGTTTTTACTAATATGTGTTGTAATATATGTAGATATTCATTTACATAGTTTCTTTTTATTTAAAATGAAAATATATAGGAGTTATGTGTTTAAATAATTAAATACGTCTTCAAACTTAGCATGTGATTTAAATAATGCTAGTATATATAATATTATAATAGATGTACATGAAAGCTAGCAAGTTAGAAGTACAATTGATACATTTTCCAAAGTCCTATCTACAATATAGATTGTAATCTAATGTGAAAAAGAATAGCATAATCAAAGCATGCGGGCACAAATAACAATTACCCATTTAAAAAATAGTCACCTTTATAAGTTTAAACTCCGGGTCTCACCCGAACCATATTTTTATTTGTATCAAAATGTTAAACCTAATCTGAACCCATATAAAATTATGTAACCCGAACTTATCCATTAACCTACTTTCTAAAAGGTCAAAATGACCAATGGTAATTTAACATCGAAAGACTACTCTAAATTGCATATAGAACGAGACTTCGAATGTTATAGTTTTCAAGTTTGAAATGTATGTTTTTCGTAGTGCATATTTTTTTTGAAAACATTTAAAGTGAAGTCCGAAATTTAAGTTGTAAATTAAATTAATATTGATTTCTAAACTGAGAATTAAACCTGAAAATAATATAGTAATATCAAAAATTAAAAGACCTATAATAATTTTTAAAAGCATATATTATTAAAACGGGTCAACTTGTTTTCAAGCGGGTCAATGCAAACCCGACCAGTTTTTTAAGTATATTGTTTTACCCAACCCAAAACTTGTTTTTCTTCATGTCAAGTTCGGGTTCATGTCAGGTTTTGCCACCCTAACTTAAACAAAAAGAAATGACATATGAAGGACGCATTTAACACAACTACACTGGTGGATCTTGGACATTTCATAGTGAGGCAGGGCGCAATTAACTTTTTTAAGGGGGACAAACTTGCTATATATAAAAAAAAATTACACTAATTTACACTATCGAACCAGAAATTAATACTACTGACGAAATAAAGAGGGGGGCGGAGGCCCCTCTCAGCCTCTTTAATGCTTCGCCCATGCACAACTATATAAGTGACACTAAGGTGCAGCTTGTTTTATCAGAAGTAAAATATCTACAGTCTGCGTAACATATCTGCAGACATCTGTAGCAGAATAGATGGACCAAACCTCTGCAGTCTGCAAGAATAAGATTGTTTGGTTTTAACTTCTGCAAACTGTCATAATCACAAACATGTTACCTTCTAATTCTTGTGCGAAGGTGGGATGGTAGCTAGTGTAGGGCGGCAGGACGGTGGCGGGCGGCGGGAAAGGAGATGTCGAGTAGCAGTCGCGCATCGGCGGTGGCTGTTGATGTCGAGTAGCAGTCATGCAGCGGTGATGGGGCAGTGGAGGCAGCGGCGGCGACGGAACCGTGGAGGGGGGACGGTGGCAACGACGGGATGGTGGAGGCGGTAGATGAAAATAGAAGGGTTTCAAGGGGTTGAGAATGAGAAGAGGTTTAAAAGATGTATGAAGTTAAAAATTTATGTCTACCTCAAGAATACCCCGCGAAAACATTTTTTAGAGAAATTTCTTCGAAAAAACAAACAGCCTTCGGACACTCATGTCTGCGCGTGACTACGGGCTGCAGACAGAAGAAGCTTCGCAAATGATTTTTATAAAAACAAACACCACTAAGTATTACTGGTCAAATAATAGAACAGGTAAAAAGGTAATAGTAAAAAAATTATATATGAACCTGCGATGGCCGCTGAAGAACCTCCTTTTACTTTCTCAAGAAAAATTTTACCTTTCTATTCGTTCGCCAAATCTTGTTCAGTTAAGAATAGGTAATAGTAAAAGAATTGTAAATGTATATATATTGTATCGTTTTATTTCTCTGCCACAACTAATGTTATATGTATTATGTTATCATGTTATTTGAATGTTAGACTTGAATATTAAGAGTTGGTTTATAGAGACGGGTTCTCCACATAAGTAGCTTTTTTATTTTATGTATAGAAAAATGTTTGTATGCATATTACTCTTCAAAAACCCTAGCTATAATTAGTTTAAATGATTTGACTAGATATGTTATTATACTTGTACAGTTATTAAAGTTTTTTATTTAAATATTTATATTATACTAATTATCAAGTTTTGTATGTATAGTAAGTTGTACTATGTGTTTTGTAGGTTGTAACCTCTTTTTTTTCTTTTTTTTTTCTCTTTTTAATCTTCAACTTTTTATTTTAACCTAATACTTTAACATTTTTTAAAATTTAGTCTTAATATATTTTTTTTACTTTCAAGTTTCATCTCCTATACTTTTCATATTTTATAAAATTTTCTTTTACGAGTTAACATGCCGAGCGTGCATATGTTGTTCAATGTTTTTTTCGCTTATTTTTTTCAGTTTAACGTCCTGTCATAACGCTTTGATCCTAGATCGATTTACTTATTGTTTTATATGTTTTATATTTCGACAGCGTCACTACGTGGTTCAACATTTTTACGTCTACTTTTCAGTCGATTTATTCCTTTTATGTATTTTTAATTTTTTTGGTGTTGGTGGTCACTGGTGGTGATGTGCCATTAGTGTTACTTGACACGTTTCTAAATCTCCCGCTGCAACGCAGGAGGCTTATTACTAGTTATTCTATAAAAAAGAGTTTGTGTGTGTATCCTTATCTATAAAGAAAAACAATTTGCTTATTTAGGCCTCCATCAAAGGTTGCTTTTGATGTGCATAATAAGTCCAATAATATTATATAAATTAGTGACACACTAAGCCCTTACCTCCACCACACATGACACACCCTTTTATGGAATAAATATCATATTGTTTTGTATGGTTTATGACATAAGAAATTTCGCTGTTAACTAAATTAAATAATGAGTTAATTACACGATTGGTTCATGTGATTTGTCCATATTATAATATTAGTCTCAACTTTTGAGAAATTACAGGTTTGGTCCCAACTATTTACCAAACCGTAAAACAATTGGTCTCTAACACAAACTTATGTTAAGTTTCTCAGTTAAGTGAATATGAAAAGACAAAAATACCCTTTAATATAATAATAATAATTATATATATATATATATATATATATATATATATATATATACATATATATATAAACCCAACCCACCTGATCCCCTTTCCCTTCGATTAGACTAGGCACACCGTCGGCGCCCCACCACCGCCGGCGCACCACTACCAACGGGCACCCTCTTCCTCTGTCGGATACAAGCAACGTCCCAACCATCCGCATTACAACCACCGTGACCATAGCCACCGTCACCATAGCCACCACCACCACATGTGACATCCGTCACCCCTCCCATTCAAATCAGATATGCTACGGCGCCGCCGCCATCACCACCATTTCAAATCGGATTTGGTCAAATGATCGGAAGGGAAGGCTTAGTAGAGAAGATGATGGGGGTGGTCGACGGGGGTGGCCGATGCGGTGGGGTTGATTTCGATGGATATGTGGGCTTCAACCGCCGGCGATGATGAACAGGTGTGGCGGTGGCGAGCAGGTAGGGAGATGGTCGTGGTGGTCGCAGTTGTCAATGGTGGTGATATGATGAATGTTGGCGATGGAGATGGTGGATTGGTTGTCAGTGGTTGCAAGTTTGTGGTGGTACGTTGTTGCGGCTATGATGATTATGGAGAAGTGGTCTTGTAAAGTCGTCAGATGTGGTGGTGGTGATCGACGGTGTGCCTGGTCTAATCGAAGGGGAAGGGGATCGGGTGGGTTGGATTTTTAAATATATATTATTATATTAAAAGGTATATTTGTCTTTTCACATTCATTTAACTTAGAAACTTAACAAAAGTTAGTGTTAGAGACCAATCGTGTTACAGTTTGATAAAAGTTATACCAAACCTGTAATTTCTCAAAAGTTGGAAGCAATATTACAATATGAGTAAACCACAGAGACTAATCATGAAATTAACTCTTAAATAATTTAGATTATACTATGCATGATCTTCAAATATTGATTCATGTATGTTCTTACATACTTAAAAAAGTAACTAGTATATTCAATTAAAACTTAGAATATCATATACGTCCTTAAAAGTAGTTAATATCAAATTTTTCATCCACTAAAAACAATTTAAGAAATAATCATTCATATTTATTTTTTTAAAACTTTAAAATATCATATTAACCCATCAACAATAATTCTTAACTCACTCTTCACGACTTAACTCTGGGTTAACCCTTCAAGAGAAATCAAAATCATTACTATTTTTGTTTGAATAACATCATTACACATATACAATGTTATGTTCTTTTATGTATATGTGTAAATTTATAATTGTATAAACAATTTTTATTTGTGTGAGCAATTTCACCTTTGTTACGGAATTAAATATTTACACTGATTTTGTAAAACTTACATCTTTTTAAAGTTTTTTATACCGTGTAAATTTACACATATACATAAAATAACCTAACGTTGTATGTGTGTAACGATGTTACTCGGACAAAAAATAAGACTTTTTATTTATCTTGACGGGTTAACACAAGTTATGTCGCAAAGAGAGGGTTAGCATTTGATCCTTACACTATATATACATATATACATATATATATATATATATATATATATATATATATATATATATATATATATATATATATATATATATATATATATATATATATATATATATATATATATATATATATATATATATATATATATATATATATATATATATATATATATATATATATATATATATATATATATATATTTTCTAAATTTATAAGGATACATATAAAACTCTTCCTTCAAATATCTAACAATGATTTAACTCTTATCATTTAAACATGAACTTTTGTTTGTGATGGGAGGTACTGTATATTGTACAAGGCTTGTCCACCTCCTGCCCTTCAACTTTTGTTATCGTGGCCACTGATATTTGAATATATATACATGTTAATAATACATATCTTTTCCCATTTTAAGTGATTTTTGTTTCAAATTAATCGTTATCGATACTTAATTGTGATTAATTTGATTTTTGTAGCTTCAAATGGTTGTTTGATGATTTCAAAAGAAAAAGCCAATGAATTCATGAAGATTTTGAAAGTTTAGAAGCTGTCATGGCCATGAGAGGAGCTGTCAGGGCCATACCAAGCTACAACCCCCTTTTTCTTGTGCATTATGGCCATGACAAATCCTGTCATGGCCATGACATGCATCAGGCTCCCTTTTTAAACTCTTCTTCTTCTTCAATTTGAGGGAGACGAATTTTGGAGTAAAAACCCTAGTTTTTCTTCATTCTTGGGCAACTTTGAAGGAGTTCTTTCAAGAGTTCAAGCTAGGTGTAGATCAAGCATTTCAAAGGAAGATTCAACTACACACAACCCACCTCTACTCATCTTTGGTTTGAAATCTCTAGATCTATCATGTTTTCTTCCATTGTTATGAGCTTGGTTGTGGTTTTTGTAAGCCTCATGGGCTAAACACTCTTTATCACTTAGATTAGATAAAGCTTAGCATACTTTGACATATTACATGTAACTTTTGGTGATGATTAGGTTAATATTTATTACAAGGCTATGAATGTTCTTCAATGATTGTGTATGCTTGTTGAAATTGATGAAATGATGAATCTTGTGGGTGTTATAATCAAATATTGTTGGAAAACTTTGTGTTTTAGCACATCTACGCATGAAATGCATACATTAGTGCATGGTTTATGGCATTTGACTAGGAATGATAAATGATAGTTAATTATTTAGTCAAGTTGAACAAATGTGCATCCAAATACATATGTTTGTGAATACCATTGTGTTTGTTATGAATAACCCCTAACATTATGTATGTGTAACCATATATAATACGCATATTTATGATTCGTGTATTCGTATTAGGACATTCATAATTTGAAGGAATTACATAGCTATTGTTGCATTACGCGAATTGAGGTGGTTACTATGTGTTTATCGTGTTAACTTTCCAAATATTTGTGGGTTCAGTATCCTTGATGGGAGTCCTAACCATCTTCAACTTTGGCTTAATAATATCATTGGGTCTTCATGGCATAACTTTAGGTGGCTATTGTGTGTTTATCGTTTTATCTTTCCAACGAGTTATATAATTAGATAACCTTGACAGGAGTCTAGTTTATATCTATGTTTCATGTGTAAAAAACGATCTCACCATAGATTCATTCATGTTGTCATTGTTTTGCTAAGTGGATTCGAAGTCTAAGTGATATCTTCCTCTAATTGATTATCTTCATCTTTGTCTACTTTCATCATTAGTTTAATTATTAGCTAAATTAGTTAATCATATTATTCAAAAATCATCTTTTATCGGCTAGATAATGACAAAGACTTAGTACTAGGAGCTTTCGTGTCCACGAATCGATACTTGGTTCTTACCAAAAGCTATACTACTATCCAATAGGTATACTTGCCTATTGTGTGTGTAGTTAGTCATAAGGTGAAAATAATTTTAATAAATTTAAAGCTTAATTGTGTAAAATCCATTATTAAAATATATATATCAAACACACATCAGCCACTGCCACGGCCAAGTCAGTGTCCACATCATTAGTACGACTCCGCCTCTCTTTACGCTTTTGTTGTTGTCACCACCTCCGCCATGAAGTCCACGTTGTCTCTAGATGGTAATCTATCGCTGGAACGAAAATAGAAAAAAAATTAACGTTGTGAGCTCGATGACACCGGGGCTAGGTCGATGTGTTCGTCGTGGTTTTTTTCGCAATGGTGGATGTAAGCAACTATGACTTTGTGTTCATCTGTGGTGGTTAGCAATAGTATATTGTGGTTGTGAGAGAGAGAGAGAGAGATAGAGAGAGAGAGAGGGTAAGGTGGTGTGATGCTAGCGACGGTTGCAAGGTTCTGTGTGGATGGTCATGGTAGGGGGAGACGACCGTGGTGGAAACAAAGAAGCGAGAAGTTTGTTATATTTAATTTTGTATTATTTTTTATTTTTAAACTTTGGGTTGAGTTGTTATATAGGTCAATCTATACATGTTGTCAAAAGTTAAATCTTAATATACTGCAAGGGCCAATCAATATCATTTTTTATGATAATTGAAGTTGATACAAGTGCATCACTAGGGGTGAGCATGGTCGGTTTGGTTCGGTTTTAAGCTAAAACCGAAACCAAAAACCGATATTTCGGTTTCTAGGTTTATAAAACCGTTCAGTTTTGGTTTTTTCGGTTTTTGGTTTTCGGTTTTCACTTCGGTTTTGGTTCGGTTTCGGTTTTTTCGGTTTTGTTTTTGGGCTTCAAGGTTTTTTTTTTTTTTTATTTAAATTGGTTCAAAGTAATAAATTTAAGCTAAAACCTTTGAACTTACATCATTTTGTTGATCTTTAAACATAATCTATAGATTCTTATAATTACTTAACATTAAAATTAATTACAATTAATAAAATACAATAACAAAAAGTTCAATAAAAATAATTTAATCTACCAAAACAAAAAATTTAAAAATTATGCTCGAAATCTAAACATCTATCTATTTTAGATAGCATAAATCAAATAAGTAATTTATAGGCTAGTCATGTTTATAAGTGTATGAATATACTTCGAAATTTACAAGTTCGGTTTTATGGTTGCGGTTCGGTTTTTTCGGTTTCTATTACACGCAAAACCAAAACCGAAACAAAAAAATCGGTTTTTAAAAAATCATAAAACCAAACCATCGGTTTCTTACTGGTTTCGGTTTTTTCGGTTCGGTTGTGTCGGTTATTATGGTTGCGGTTCGGTTATTTTGGTTTCTTGCACACCCCTATGCATCACTAATAATATGAGTAAAATATATTTCCTTACACCTTCTTGTGCAGGATCGGGTTTTGTCACTTAACACTTGTTTTTCTCTCAAACTCACTTATAATAGTCACTCAAACAAGATGAAGCAATGTCTTTGACAAGAGTTGATAGTAATATAATAAGTAATCAAAGCAACAAGCAGAAATATTTTCAAGGTACTTGTATATATTACTTCTCAACTCAAGATTACAAGACACTTACAAGCATACAACAAGAGTTACAATGAGAAACTATATATACTAGATCCTACAGCCGGTTATACTTGATACCAGCTGGAAACCTAAGACTAAAGCATATACTACAATGCTATAGTTAAGGTATCTTAGATAAAGTATTATCTAAGATATGGTAGTCATGACATGTCCATGACTTACCTTTTGTCACCAACTAAAGATGGCAACTGTACTTATCATGAAAAGGTAAACAGTAGATTAAAGTATGGTCAACTACATGGCTTTTGAGAAAACGCCATGCAGTATCTCAGAGATTTGCAGCGGACTGTCAGACAGACCATACTTATGTCTACTGGATAATAGAAGTGTCTTCCGAAGGTTAACTGGCTTCGGAAGAACAAGTTCTTCCGAAGCCACTTATACTTCGGAAGATGCTTCTATGCTTCCGAGGCTTTAAGGACTTCTTTTATTCTTCGGAAGTTGACTTCAGATCTTTGTCTTCAAGTCTTGAACCTTCGGAAGTAGCTTCTTTACCTTCGGAAGTTGGAGTTCTCCTTCGGAAGTGTATTTTACACTTAGACTTCGGAAGAACTCTTTCTTCCTTCGGAAGTCCCATACTTGGCTTCGGAAGTCCTTTGCATGTAGTACTCAAAATCTTCTAAGTGACATGGTTTTGGTTGCAACAGCCTCTTATGATCCAACAAACTCCCCCTAGGCTGATGCTACCAAAACTTCACTTATCTCTACTTCTCAAAGTTTTCAGCACCAGGGATAAAAGATATTTGTCTGTCTCTCTGTTTTTCCCGGAAGTGGTGCTGAGAAGCTTGTACAAGTCATTCGTGGATAGGAGATCCAGTCTATCACTTTGAATGACATGCACCCTTTGTTGTGACCCCCTGAAGAGAGTTAGTTGACGGGAGTTGTAGTCATACTCCCATCTAACTATGGACTCAAGTTCAGGACCTTCAACCATTTGAAGAAAGGCTTTGCCTTTGGTTGCTGATCCTTTCCTTTCCTCCTCCTCTCTCCGTTTTGACTCCTCTTCGACCTTGCTTCTTGCAGTGAGCTCGGCCATGTGAAGGCTGCCTAAATGATTTCTGATGTGAGCAGCTACTTCGGAGTTTGAGGGGTTGGAGAATGGTTTCTCTGCTAACTCAGCAATATCGAATCTGCTTAAGTGTAGCAGAGATGAGGCATTCAGCCTGTTAATCTCACCATTCTCTCTCTCAACAACAAAGTTGTGAGAAGAGTCTTCGAACCTCCACTGGACTATCTTCTTTCTGGGTACAAGAGATTGTCTTGGTACCCTATCTCCTTTCTTTGTGTCCAGCAGAGTCACCAGCCTTCTCCTTAGTTTCTTTTCTTCCTCATTCAATGTATCTGAATTGAGGCCAAAGAGTCTTGCGGCTTGGTCCAAAGTTCCTCTTGGCAGATCAAGAAACTCATCTCTTGTGAGGGAACTTGAGGATCCATCAACATAAGTCAGGTTGACTGTATCCTCCTCACAAGAGATGTCGCTCAGAGTAGTGCAGTTGATGAGCTTGGTTTTGATCTCCTTGAATTCCTCCATTGAGAGATGTTTAGAAGGCTGAGGGGATGGTTTGATTGGTTGTTGGGTAGGTTTAGGAGGTTGGGTTCTGGGTAAGGCTTTAGGTTGGATGATGGGTAGTTTAGGTGGTTGAGGTGAGGGAGTTGGTAGATGGGAAGGTGTAGGTTCAGGGGTGAAAGGTTCAGGTTCAGTTTTGATTGGGAAGGGAAAGGGTATTGGTTCAGGTTGATGTTGGGTTTGGATATTTGGCTGAGAGGTGGCTTTGAAGGTCATCCCCTGTCCCCTTCTATACATCTCCTTTCTTCTCCCTGCACGAATGTCAGCCTTGATGTCACTGACATGTCGTTGCAGAGTCTTCTCAGACATTGGACCCACTTGCCTGCCAGAGAAGCCGTGAGCTTTAAGATAGTTCTTCATCCAAGCTTTGTCACCTATCTTCTTGGAGGCAGACAGTCCAGCCTCTTCTTCCTTCTTCTTCTTCACTACCAGCTTCTCCCTTGCAGCTCTCTTTCTCTCCTTCTCCATTTGATCTTGCTCTTTGTTAAAGAGCCACAAGATCGTGTCACTGTTGTGTGGAGACAACTCCTCTTGAGAGAATCCTCTGGAGAGTAGGAAATTGTTCCTTTCTCTCCTGAGCTGCAGATCAGCTTCTCTTTCTTTTCTCAGCCTTTCTTCTTCCAAGGCCAACCTTGCAGCTTCTTCTTTTTGCTGTTTTTGCAGCAAGGTTGCCTTTTCAAGCTCTATTAGCTCCTCTAATGGTAGCAGGAGTACATCTTCCGAGGCAGCCCCTAGACTGACTAGTCTATCAATTACCTCCACCCTTCTTCTATTGTTGATTGCCTCTTGGTTGGCTGCAGCTGCTTTTGAACTTGCAGCTAACAGTTTCCAGTTGGCAGTCTTCCTTTCCTTTTAAGTTTCTCCAGCCTTTCTTCTTCCAGAAGCTCTTCCGAAGTCATCTTCCTTTTACCTTTAATGTCTTCGGAAGTGCTAGACTTTGGTGGTTCTTGGATAGAAGACTCAGGTTGGATGGTGGAGGTAGGAGCTGAGGTCAATGCAGATGTAATGGCTAGTGGTTGGCTGAGAAAATCCTCCCTATTAACCTCAGATGCAAGTTCCAGAATTGCATCTGTGACTATTAGATCATCGGAAAGAGAGAACAGTCCTTCCGCAGCAGCAATTTCAGCTTCGGAAGTTTGAGTTGGTTCTTCCGAGGCTTCAAATTGTGCTTCGGAAGCCTGTGAAAACACACCTTCTGTCCCAACTATTTCAGTTGCTGGGCCATCAGTCCTAGTTTCCCCTTCGAAATCAATCTCAGGTTCCACTTGGGCCTTAGGTTGACCAACTTCCTCAACAGTGGTAGGAGGTGCATTCAACCTCTGAAGCTCTTGAGCTCCAAAGTATATCACAGACATATCCGGACTGGGTTGATCAATGAGGGACTCTAAAAGGAACTTGTTGAAGATCCTATTTAGATCCTGAAGCATCCTTTGATCCACTTGAATCACAACTGGAGGAGGCTCAGGGAAGATGGCGGTTTGTTGTTTTGAGCTCAAGGAAGTGAGAGCTTGACTGATGGAATCCTGTCTTTGACTTAGTTCCTCAACATTCTCCCCCTTTTTGGTAGCATCATCTTGAGAGGTAGATGAGCTAGAGGAAGAGGTCAAGGAGACTTGAACGGGTACATGCCTAACAGATCTCTCAATCTGTTTCTCAGCTAGTTTTACCTTGAGACTTTCAATCTCAAGTTGCTGATTGGCAGACCTATCCTCTAAAGTCTTAACCTTTGATTCAAGGTTTGAGACTTTAGAAAGTAGGTCTCTGATTGTGAGTTGCATTCTTCCCTCATCTTCTTTGGAAGAATCACGGGGAGATGAGGTAACATACCTAGTATGTTCATCCTCACCACCAGATGTGGTTTCTTGGCACCCTGGTTTCCCTTGCACAATGATGTCTCTTTCAGAGGCATCATAGGGCATGGTTGCCGTAGATTCAGTCTGACTATTGTTACCACTGTCCTGAGGATCCAATGAGGCTCCTTCAGTAGTGGCAGCTGAATCTACATGAGTCCCCTCCACATCAGTGGGACTCACCTCAGTAGGGCTTTGCTGGTGTGGGCTAGAGACAAGAGGTTTCTCTAGGCTCTGTTGATCCTTAATGGGGTGTTGTGGATCAACTTCATTGCCTTGGAGAGACATAGTTCTTCACCAGCTCCGGTCAATAGGTCAGTAAAAGAGAAGGAATGAAGACCTAAAGACCCGGGACTTTGATCAATGTCAAAAGGCATTGAGCTGTCCCTTGGTGGCTGCTCAGGGGAGTATAGAGACTCACCCTGAGGGCTATCAGCTGGGGTTATGGGCTCATGGGTCTGAGACTGAGGAGACTCAAGACCCATATTGAGGTCAATAGTGAAGGATTGGGGACCTCTGGCTGAGTGGGAGCCCCTTGTTCCACTCTAGCCTTTTTGGTTTGAAGAGGAGGGGCTTGTTCAATCAGAGTAGATTGAACAAGGGTTCGTTTGGTTCGTCTCTGATAGGTGACTTTTATTGGTGGAGAAGGTAGATTTGGAATGGTGAGGGTAGTTGCTGGTGTGGGTTCATCACCTGTGGGGATAACAGGGATGTCACCAGGAGCCATTGGCTCAATCATACCTGGAAGTAGTGCGGTATCCCTTCCAGTGTAGTTGGTAGACACTCTCTTCAGTACTTTGAAGATAGTCGGCCTCATTTGAGGAGCAGATAGAGCAGCTGCACAGACAAGCTTACTCTGATCTAGCTCGCAGTTGATTATGTGCTGTAGAAATCTGGGATACATAAAGAATGTGTCCCTTTGCAGATTTCCCATGAGGTTAGTCAGCACAAACCTGGAGTAGTTGAAGCGCAAGCCTTGTACCAACCCATGAACTAGGCACCCGAGTTCATAGGGAATTTGATCCCATCCCCCTGATTTGTTAGATAAGCAGTGGAGAACCACATGTAGCAGGAACTTCCACTTGTAGGAGAAGTTGAATTTGTAAACTGTAGACCTGCTTACATCTCCACCGTATCCCATTTGGAGATAAGAGTTATCTAACTCAGACTTGGGGAATTCCGTCGGTGCGCCTTCATCATGGAGCTCAAGATGCTCCCTGATGATTTGTTCAGTAACGACCAACTCTTGGCCACATACACTTGACCTGATAGCACGAACCCCGTTTAGGGTTTCAACCCGACTATTTGCCCAGAATTCGGACATTTGGTTGGTGTAAATGGTAGGGTTTACAGTCAGTGCTGTGTAATATGAAGATTGGGCTAAGAAAGAGATAATATCAGAGAAGTCAGCATCCCTTGAGGAGTCAAGGAGTGCGACTTGGTTGTGCTGAGGGTTTAGAGCCATTAGAAAGGTAGCAGAGGAAAAGTTCTTGAGAGGGAGGTAAATTGGTGAAGAAGAAAGCTTTTAGGGCAGTGAATTTGGTAAAAAGAGTGTAAGTGATTAACCGGAAGTATTTAAATGGGTGAAATGGCGGTTTAAAGGGTGGTTTGGATAAGATGATGTGAGGGTTCAGAGGATGATGTGACAGGGGCGGTAAGGTTAAGCCATTTAAATAATCCGACATCATTAACAAAATCTTTACTTTTTACAGAGTGGGGCCCAAAAGATTTCCGTTACACAGTAAAATCATTCTTCCGAGTATAAGGTATTTCCGAAGGTAAAGTTCTTCCGAAGGCAAATGTATTTCCGAAGGTAAATAAATTGCTTCCGAAGATACATGTTGCTTTCAAGTGGAAAGTATTAAGTGCTTCGGAAGTAGATCTGAGATTACCTCAATCGCTTCTTCCGAGACTTAGTATACTTCCGAGAAGAAAATTATCCTATGAGAAATTTGCTTCGGAAGTTATGCTAGATATCTTCCGAAGGCAAGTTTCTCTTCGGAAGAACTTATACTTAGTTAAATAAGAAAGGATCTTTTGTAACAGGGCTTAGATTGTATTGACATAAGACTTTACATATTGAAAAGGTTTTCAATTGAGATTGACTAGTCAATGTTTATCATCCCAATAGCTGTAATAAGATACTTAAATCTTTGTTCATCAAATGCTTTGGTGAACAAATCAGCATATTGTTCATTTGAATTGACTTTGACTAGTTTGATAAGATTTTTCTCATGAATATCTCTAATGAAATGATACCTGATGTCAATGTGCTTTGTCTTTGAGTGCTTTACTGGATTTTCTGTGATGGATATAGCACTGTTGTTGTCAATGTGGATAGGAGTGCTCATGAAGTTGAATCCATAGTCAATCATCTGGTTTTGAATCCACAGCAGCTGAGCACAGCAACTTGCAGCAGCAATGTATTCAGCTTCAGCAGTTGATGTAGAGACACAGGATTGCTTTTTGCATTGCCATGAGATGATCCTTCCACCAAGAAATTGACATCCTCCTGATGTTGATTTCTTGTTGATGTTGCAGCCACCATAATCACTGTCAGAGTATCCATAGAGATTAAAATCACTATTTCTTGGATACCAGAGACCTAACTTAGGTGCTCCTTTGAGGTATCTGAGGATTCTCTTGACAGCAATTAGGTGAGACACCTTTGGAGCAGCCTGATATCTTGCACAAATGCAAGTTGCAAACATGATATCAGGTCTACTTGCTGTAAGATACATCAGAGAACCAATGATTGCTCTATACTGATGTTGATCAGTATCCTCCCCCTCAGAGTCAGGGCATAAATCATGGTTTCTGGGTATGGGTGTCTTTGCTGCTTTACAATCCTTCATATCAAATCTCTCTAAGATATCATTGACATACTTAGATTGATTGATGAAAAACCCTTCCTTCAGTTGCTTTACCTGAATTCCAAGGAAAAAGTCCATTTTTCCCATAGAACTCATTTCAAACTTCTTCTTCATAATGCTCTCAAAGTCTTTGCACATTTGGTCATTTGAAGAACCAAATATGATGTCATCGACATAGACTTGAACTAGCAAAATGTCTTTCCCAGACTTTCTGATGAAGAGAGTCTTGTCAATGGTTCCTCTAGTGTAGCCGTTCTTCAGAAGAAATTGAGACAATGTCTCATACCACAGCCTAGGTGCTTGGTGCAGCCCATATAGAGCTTTATCCAATTTGCACACATAGTTTGGATGCTGTGGGTCTTCAAATCCTGGAGGCTGGCATACATAGACTTCCCTATCTATATCCCCATATAGAAAGGCACACTTGACATCAAGCTGGTAGACAGTGAAATTCTTGGATGCAGCATAAGCAAGGAAGATCCTAACTGCCTCAAGTCTTGCAACAGGTGCAAAGACATCAGTATAATCAATTCCTTCCTCTTGAGTGTATCCTTGAACCACTAGTCTTGCCTTGTTCTTGATAATCAAGCCTCTGTCATCTCTTTTATTTCTGAAAACCCACTTGGTGCCTATAGGTACTTGACCAGATGGTAGCGGACATAGGTTCCAAACCTTCTGTCTTTTGAATTGAAGCAGCTCCTCTTGCATTGATTCAACCCAGCTACTATCCTTTAAGGCATCTTCCACCTTCTTGGGTTCCATTTGGGATAAGAAGCATGAGTACAGGCAGACATTCCCATTGTGAGTTTGTCCCCTTGTTCTCACACCCTCAGAGACTTCCCCTATGATGTTTTCAGCTGGATGAGTATTGTGAATTCTAAGTCTTGGAATCACCTCCAGCTGCAAAGATAGGTCCAAGTTGGACATATTTTGCTCTGGAGCTTGAATACTTGGTCCAGCTGTTGTTTCAATCTCATTCAATGAGGACTGATTGAATGAAAGAGAAACATCATCATTTCTTTGCTGTGAAGCATCATTAACAGTTGCCTGTTCCTTCAAAATGCTGCTTCCATCAGCTTGGTGTTGTGTAGGATCACCTGAGGAGACTTGAGGATCATCAGGTGAGTCCCTTGTTGAAGTTCCACTATTTCTTGAAATGGTTATACTGTCAGATCTTTCAATAGTAGGAACTTGATTTGTTGTTCTTGGAGAACTTGGAGCAGGTCTGGGAAGCTCAAATAGTTGATCTTCATCAGAATTGCCTTGAGCACCTGTTCCAGCTGAAACATTCTCACAAGATGGTTTAGAATAGTTTGGAAACAATTCTAAATCAAAAATATGATCAGGGCCATTCCCCCTAACACAAGGAGTGTGCTCATTAACTACAATGTTGGAGGATTCCTCAAATTGTTGGTTTTTAATGTTATAAACCCTGTAAGCTTTAGAATGGGAGGAATATCCAACAAAGATGGCATCATCTGACTTTTCAGCAAATTTTGCTAAATTGTCTTTTGTGTTAAGTATGGTACACCTGCTGCCAAAGGACCTTAGAAAGCCAATGAACGGTGGCCTCTTGTTCCATAGCTCATAAGGGGTCTTTCCATGTGGCTTTACTACAAGAACTCTGTTCTGCACATAGCATGCAGTGCTGACTGCCTCTGCCCAGAATGTTAGAGGCAGCTTTGAATCAGCTAACATAGTCCGAGCAGCCTCAATAAGTGTCCTATTTCTCCTCTCAGCAACACCATTTTGTTGAGGAGTTCTAGGAGCACTGTATTGTCTGGCAATCCCTTTTGAGTTACAGAATGAGTCAAGAACAAAGTTCTTAAACTCAGTCCCTTGATCACTTCTGATTATTTTAACCTTGTGATCAACTTGATTTTCTATTTTAAGAATAAAAGATTTTAAAGTTTCAGCAGTTTCATCTTTAGTTCTTAAAAAGAATACCCATGTAAATCTAGTAAAATCATCAACTATCACAAGGCAATATGATTTCCTTCCAATGCTCATTATACTTGTGGGACCAAATAGATCCATGTGCAATAAGTGTAATGGAGTAGTGATAGAGTTAACAACTTTGGATTTATGAGAAGACCTGTGTTGTTTCCCTTTCAGGCAAGCAACACAGTTATCTTTGCAGAAAAATTCCTTTTTAGGCAAACCATGTACCAAGTTATTTTTAGCCAATTTATTCATTGTCTTAAAATTGACATGACACATTCGTTTATGCCACAGTGTTGACTCATCACTATCAGCTTTGGAAAGAAAGCATGATACTTCTCCCATTGGGGAAGCATTGTTCATATCAAGCTTGTACATATCCCCTCTCCTGGGAGATCTAAGAAGCACCAATTCCTGAGGAATTGTCATCCCAGGTTTGAGGATGATGCACTCATGTTCTGTGAAAAGCATTTGATGCTTTTGATCACAAAACTGAGAAACACTTAACAGGTTGTGTTCAAGCTGTTTGACAAAATTAACTTTGTCAACTTTTAGTTTTCCGTTGGATATACTTCCTCTGCCAGAAATATATCCTCCGGCCTCACCTCCAAACTGGACAGGACCTCCATCATAATGTTGAAATTGTTGAAGGAGAGATCTGTTCCCTGTCATGTGCCTGGAGCATCCACTATCTACTATCCAAATGTTGTTATTCTTGTCATATGGATGTCCCTGCACATAAGGTGAGATAATTAGTTTTGATTGGAAACCCAAGCCTTTTTGGTCTTGGGTTCTTCCAATGAAAGTGACATGATTGAACCAAAATTTATGCATGGGGGTTCAATGGATGTCTTTGAAGAAGAGGTTTGGGCTACAGCATCTTCCTTGATCTTCCATTCCATCCCTTGGTTGATCATAGAAGATGAGCTTGATGAAGCTTTTGTAGCTTGGCATTCTTCCGAAGCTTCTTTCTTTTCGGAAGAGACCTTCACCACCTTTTCTTCCGAAGCAGTCTTCTTCTGGGATGGTTTCAAGGGAACTTTTTGTGAGTCTTTGCAGCTTTTACTTCCGAAGCCTTTTTCCTCTCGGAAGAAGAGTTTTCTTCCGAGACAAGCCTTGCTTCGGAAACAAGCTTTCCCTTTTTCAACACTTGAACCATCTGATATGGTCCAAATGTGAAACCTTCCCTGACTCCTTCTCTTTTAACATTATTTGCATAATGTGTGCTAGCAGGATTGTAATAACAATCTTTAGCCATGTGATTTTGCAAACCACACATTATGCATGCAATGTTAATTTTCTGGGAATTGGAGGGTTGCTGTTTCTTGTTCTTTTTCTCCTCATCAGCAACCTTTCCCTTTAACTTCTGATCCTTGGGTAGGACAGGAGTACTGGTATTATACTCCTTTCCTGAATCAGAAGGTCCAACCACCTGGAATCCTGCTGATATGAATACACCCTTTTGCTTTGGGTCTATCTTCAGCTTGGATTCAGCCACCTTCTTGGCAGTTTTTCTGGCTGCTTTAGCCCTGCTTCTTCTGGCTTTGGTGGTCAGAGATTGATCATCATTGGTCTGGGAGGGCTCAATTACCTGTTCCTTCCCTGTGATGGTCATGGTCTCCACAGTTGCATCACTCTTTGACTCTTTACAAGGTGGGTCAACAGATGGAACCTCTTGCTCTTCAGTACCACATCTTGGTTGTCTTACAGACTCATAAGAGTGTGGTGGAGCAATTTCATTGGTTCCCAACCCATTTTGTTTTGATAACAAAGTTTGGAGTGAGAGGATGATGCAAGTATGGCTTGGAAGTTTTGCTCAGCAATAGCATACTTCCTGGCTTGAGCCTCAGCTGTGACAAGCTGGGCTTGAGCCTCAGTCAATTTGGATATTAAATCCTTGATTTGAGTCTTGTAGTTGGTGTGTTCATGTTTTAAAAGAGATACAGTTTTCTCTAACTCCTCAATTTTCTTTTGGTAGTCAGATTCAGCTCTCTTAAAATCAGATTTTAGCACATTTAAAGACTCAATATCGGATTTAATTTCCATATTGTAGTCCTGGTACAACTTAACCTTAGCAATACAAGCAGGGGTACAGAGATGTTCATATACCTTATTTTCATCTGTTCCTGCCATGAGTGCTTGAGCAGGAGTCACATCTTGAACCATAAAGCTCCAGTCAACTTCTTGAGCCATAGCTGCAGTTTCAGTTGACTTCCCATTGGGCTTTGGTGTAGAAGGATGTGTGGAGGCCTGTGAGGTTCCCGGGTTGGACTTGGGAGCCTTGCATTCCCTTGCAAAGTGGCCAAGCTGGTTACAGTTGTAACACTTAGCCTTGCTTTTGTCAAACCCAAACTTGCTAGTGATTGGGTTTTGAGGGAATTGCCTTCCAGTTCTCTTAAAGAACTTCTTCGCTCTGTAGGTAAGGAGAGCCATTTGCTGGACAATGTCCACATACTCTATGTCATCTGGACTAAAGCACTCAAGATCATCAAAGCAGAACTGATGATCATTGGAGTGTCCACTCCCTGAGACAAACGCACAGCCCTCTTGAAAGGAGCTCTGCTGAGCTTGATGAGACCTTGGAGTCTCAGGGAATGTGATGTAAGGCCCAGATGAACAAGATGGCTGCTGGGTGTATGACAGGTACTGCTGAGACTGTGGGATACCTGAGCCTTCAGCAACCATTAAAGCGTTGCTAGCAGGAAGGCTCAAGGGTCTGCTTGCTTGGTGACCCTTCTTGCTTTCCATTTCCAAACGGTATCCATCTAGGATCCCATAGAGTTCGGTCATGGTGAGAGTGTTTAAATTCTCTGTTCTCTTAATGGAGACACAGTAGAAAGTCCACTCATTGGGTAGAGCACTCATGAACTTTCTGGTAAGGTCTCTTAGTTCTTGAGTGATTCCCACAGATTGGAGGGAGGAGATAAGATCCATATACCTGAAGTATTGCTGGCTAAAAGTTTCTCCAGCAACATAGGTGAAGTTCTCGAACTGCTGCTTCAGTGAGTCCTTCTTTGAATCATTAGAGCTCGAGTACATCTGAGCAAGTGCATCAAAGAGTTCTTTGGCTGACTTGCAATGCTCAAACCCCACCATGATGGAGTTTGGGATTGCAGTCATGAGAACAGTCATAGCATTGCTGTCAATGTCGAGCCTCTTCCTATCTTCATCGGAGTAGTCTTCGACATCCTTCTCGATCATGGCACCGTTTCCACCAGCAACTTTTGGCTTGTACGGGCCATTCACGATGGACTGCCACATCTTGCTATCCTGGTATCTGATGAAGCCTTCCATTCTTCTGCTCCAAGACCTGAAGTTTTCAGGATCGATGATAGGAGCTTTGGTCATCGTTCCCATTTCGACTTCAGATTTGTTGAGGGCCATTTTTGAGTGAGGTATAAGGAGGAGTGAAAAACTTGGTTGATTAGGATGGTAAGATCTCACAATCAAGAGCCTAAAAAGCTCTGATACCAATTGCAGGATCGGGTTTTGTCACTTAACACTTGTTTTTCTCTCAAACTCACTTATAATAGTCACTCAAACAAGATGAAGCAATGTCTTTGACAAGAGTTGATAGTAATATAATAAGTAATCAAAGCAACAAGCAGAAATATTTTCAAGGTACTTGTATATATTACTTCTCAACTCAAGATTACAAGACACTTACAAGCATACAACAAGAGTTACAATGAGAAACTATATATACTAGATCCTACAGCCGGTTATACTTGATACCAGCTGGAAACCTAAGACTAAAGCATATACTACAATGCTATAGTTAAGGTATCTTAGATAAAGTATTATCTAAGATATGGTAGTCATGACATGTCCATGACTTACCTTTTGTCACCAACTAAAGATGGCAACTGTACTTATCATGAAAAGGTAAACAGTAGATTAAAGTATGGTCAACTACATGGCTTTTGAGAAAACGCCATGCAGTATCTCAGAGATTTGCAGCGGACTGTCAGACAGACCATACTTATGTCTACTGGATAATAGAAGTGTCTTCCGAAGGTTAACTGGCTTCGGAAGAACAAGTTCTTCCGAAGCCACTTATACTTCGGAAGATGCTTCTATGCTTCCGAGGCTTTAAGGACTTCTTTATTCTTCGGAAGTTGACTTCAGATCTTTGTCTTCAAGTCTTGAACCTTCGGAAGTAGCTTCTTTACCTTCGGAAGTTGGAGTTCTCCTTCGGAAGTGTATTTTACACTTAGACTTCGGAAGAACTCTTTCTTCCTTCGGAAGTCCCATACTTGGCTTCGGAAGTCCTTTGCATGTAGTACTCAAAATCTTCTAAGTGACATTGTTTTGGTTGCAACAGCCTCTTATGATCCAACAGACAATGAGCACCAAGCACAACATTTGTGCTCATCCAGATGCTGCGTCTCGGAACGCTTCTATGTTCACCGGGATTATAGCCTTCCTGTGTAGATCGTGGATCTACAAGGCCATTTCTACCCCATGCACACCATACCGATCGATTCAGCAGGCTTTCTGGGAAAATGCCACAGTTGACCGGTCTGTTGAGCCCCATAGTATCTGGAGCTTTATATTCGGACAAGATATTGAGATAAGGGAAGACGAGCACAGGAGAGTCTTGGATTTGGGTGAGGACGGAGCCCATCCAACCAAGTTGCATCCCCTAACAGTTCGGGGATGTTTTCTAAGGATCAAGTACGCCGGTGACATCAATGCCGGCGTACTGAACAAGAGCAACATGTGCCCCCAGTTCAAGTATCTGGCACATGTGATCCTCAAGTGTATAGCCTCCAGATGTGGAGGATTCGATGAGATGTCCGACCAAATCCAGAATACGTTGCACTGGTACTGAACCACCCGTTCTGTTTCTCACGCATGCTCCTCTCTTACTTGAAAGAGAACATAGAGGCCAAAGGGAAGGAAGGCTTCTGCATGTATCCAAGGTTCTTGCAAATGATCGTAGACGAGAAGCTTCCTCTCCTGCCTAAGGAGAAGGACGATGCAGTGATATTAAAGGTGATGGAAGACACCACCCTAGGTAGGATGAAGGTGTACCAGGGGAAGCAGGTAAAGCCCCTGGTCAGGAGATTCTTTGGCCATCTGGCCAACGAGGATTAAGTGGCGCCCTCACATAAGGAAGTGGCATCACGATGACAGTGACTCAGACGTTGAGCCCATAGTGGTTCCTACTGACGAAGATGACGACGATGATGACGACCATGATGATGGTCACGGTGGTGGAGATGCTGGCCCCAGTCAATCACGGGCCACCGACACGTCTACCATATCTCCACCACCTCCATACAGTACTTCATCTGCTACTGATGGATCTAAGCAGGCTAATATACACCAAGACTTCTTGGTAGATAAAGGGGATTAGTCTGATGATGAGCCTCTCACCAGGAAAGTCGCGTGTTGGGTTGTGGCTACCGAGAAGGGGAAAGAGGCGGTTGGTGGACGCCAAGCTGGTACTAAAGGTGGTGACACTGATGTCACAGATCCGACATACACACCTGACCAGTCGATTAGCTCAGGGGGAGCCTTGATAGCCAAGGGTTTCGGGAGGAGGATGATCAAGAAGGTGATGCATCTGCATCAGCCTCAAAACAAGCAGCAAAGGAGAGGCACACCAAAAGAGCCTCGTCCTCCGCACCTCCAGCTGAAGAGACACACGATCAAGGCAAAAATGAAGCTCCACAGACTGAGGATTTTGATGTCGTTCCCCTTCAGCAAGTCAAGACTCAACTTACTATGATTCTTGATTTGCAAGGGATTGTGAGAAGGTCTGTGAGCTACACTCCAGATGAAGGAGAAATCATCCACGACCTGACCGACGAGCAGCTCGCAGATATGTTTCAACTAAATCCAGATGAGTTTGTCAAAGATACTCTAGAAGTAGATGTCTTGAGTGACGAGGAGCTACAAGGTGTGGATGAGATAGAGATCAAGGATGTCATGTCTGACTACTATCCTCAGTACACTGACCCTGAGGGCAATGTTATCCCCGACTTGAGTGAAACATTTGGCAGTGATACTTTTGACAAGTTGGATGAGATAGAGAAAGAGAAAGAAAAGGATGAAAGTAAAGCCCAAGCTACAGATGCTAATGTTGATCTAAAGAAGGCTGAATGGGTAGCTTGTTTATCAGAAATGAATGCACAACGTGCACCTCCAAAGCTGAATGCCTACACCAAACTTTACCGAGTAAAGAGACATCATAAAGTGTCAGGCAAGATCATCAATTGGGCCTATTTTGAAAATCTGGGTTTATTTGTCTTCGAGTATTTCATATTATTATTGTATTTAGTATAATTCATATGTATGAACATCATATATAGGTTTGAGGTTGTTGTACATAGTTCTAAGTTAATAATGATTGAGAAATGTGTTCAACTTAGTCGGGTGGTTTATTTATGCTAATGGACCATACTTATGGACCATACGCACAAATGAATCATACTTTTGGACCAGTCACACGACTAAACCAGGAGACTGGATTAGTCGTATGACTGAGACATAAGGTTGTTTCAGTCGCACGACTGAACCTTCAGTCGTGCGTATGAATCAACCACATGAGTCAGTTGCACGACTGAACCATGCTAATGGTTTAGTCGTACGAATGAAACTGAAAACCTATAAATACCACATAATTCGTGGAAAAAAGAAGACTTTGAGTATTCAAAAACCCTAGCCGTCCAGAGCGCCCTAAGCAGCCTATCCAACTTCATAGTTCGTTCCTGATCAATTTCTATTCAGTTCTTAATGTTTGTTTCATTGTTAGATCGATCAGGTTGTCGTTCTCACTAATTGGAACGCCTATCAAATAGGATTCCGCACTATTTGATCTGATCTCACACAAAATCCGTTAGTACTTCGTTAGAAAACGGTCCTAACACATTGTTTCAGATGGAATTGACGTTCCAGCACTTGCTTTTGAATTAGCCTGATCTCTACCATAATTAACACCTCCACCAGATTGGTCACATGTATTCACTCCTCCTTGTCTTGATGCTTGCATTGGAGAGCTTGCAGCGGAAGTAAGCAATGCAGCATTCTGAGTGAAACCAGATGATGGCATCATGGTATGATTAAACTCCCTTCTCTTCATGTCTAACTCAAAAGATTTAAGCTTATTAATGATGTCCATAAGCTTGTAGTTAGTGAAACCTCTTTCTTGCTTCAACATCCTCACATGTAAACTCCACTGACGTGGGAGAGAGTCCAACAACCTGTTCACTTGCTCACTATTAGAGAGTTTCTCATCATATTTCTTCAAAGTGATGGAGACTGTCAAAAAACGGTTTGTAAGGTCAGTGAGGCTCTCATTCTTGTAACCAACAAATGAGTTAAAATCCTTTTCAGCTTGAATACCCTTGTCTTTTACTAACTCATCATTTCCATTATAAAACTCACGAAGAGCATCATAATAGACTTAGCATTCTTGTGTTCTGCAAAACGATTGTAGATGTTTGGCGCCAGGAATAAAGTTAAAGCTCCGAAAGCTTTTTGATCTCTATCAATCAACTTTAAATCTTTTTTAGTAAACGTGGCTGGGTCCTTGTTTTGAGAAACAACATCACCAATAGTAACAGTTGTGATGTGTGGACCAGAGATAATTGATTCCCATTGGTTGTGATCAGTGTAGAAAAAGAATGCCTTAAGACGTCTCTTCCAATCTTCAAAGTCCTCTCCGTTGATGAGTCTCAGGGGTCTGTTGGGGGCCACACTTTCTAAATCAGCAAGAGTGAAAGTAGTCATCTTTGACATGTTAGTTTCACAGAAGAAATTGATAGTTTCGCTAAATATGCTAGTTTCACTGAGTGAGCAGTAGTTTCGCTGCTAATTTCGGCAGCAGTTTCACTAACCAAAAGCTTATAAATGCTTAGTTTCGCCGACAGTTTCGTACGAAACAAGCTTGAACTTTCGTTCATATGTAATTTCGGCAGCAATTTCGCTTGATGGTGGAACACAAGCCTTGCTGAACTTTCGTTCAAAGTCTATACTTTCGCTGGATTCTCAAAACAACCATAAAGTGTAAAACACTTGTAGTTTCGCAGGATGAAGATGGTAGTTTTGCTGGAAGATCTCTAATTTCGCCCGATGAATCTGAAAAGCTTTTTGAACACGAAACCAATCTGAAATCACCCAAATCTCAATGAACTTGAGATCTGATGAATACCAAGGCTTTATGTTGGATCTAAAAAGGCTGGTGCAACCAAAACCAAATCACTTAGACTATTTTTGGGTGCAACTAATAAAGGACTTCCGAAGCTAAGTGTGGAACTTCCGAAGGAAATGGAGTTCTTCCGAAGACAAAGTGCAAGATCATCTTCCGAAGGAAAACTCCAACTTCCGAAGTCAAAGAATTCACTTCCGAAGTTCAAGACTTAGAAGAAAAGATAAGATGTCAACTTTCGAAGTATGAAGATATGAAGAAGTCCTTAATCCTCGAAAGTAGTAGCCTTTTCCGAAGTTCTTCCAAAGCCAACTAACCTTCGGAAGACACTACTATGAACCAGTGGACATATGTATGGTCTCTCTGACACTCCGCTGCAGACCTCTGATATATTGCATGGCGTTTTCTCAAAAGCCATGTAGTTTACCATACTTTATTCCACTGTTCATCTTTATCAGTTAGTACAGTTGCCAACTTTAGTTGGTGACAAAAGGTAAGTCATGGACATGTCATGACTACCATATCTTAGATAATACTTTATCTAAGATACCTTAACTTTACCATTGTAGTATATTCTTTAGTCGTAGGTTTCCAGCTGGTATCAAAGTATATCCGGTTGTAGGTAGTAGTATATATAGTTTCTCATTGTAACTCATGTAATATGTTTGTAAGAGTCTTGTAATACTTTGAGTTGAGAAGTAATATATACAAGTACCTTGAAAATTATTTCTTTGTGTTCTTTGATACTAATATATTATTATCAACTCTTAGAAGAGATTCTACTTCATCTGATCTGAGTGTGTTACAAGTGAGTATTGAGAGAAAAACTAATTGTTTAAGTGACAAAACTCGATCCTGCAATTGGTATTGTATCTTTTCAGGCTCTTGATTGTGAGATCTTACCATCCAAATCAACTTGTTTTTCACTCCTCCTTACACCACACTCAAAATGGCCCTCAACAAGTCTGAAGTAATGATGGGGATGATGACTAAAGCACCCATCATCACCCCTGAAAACTTCAGATCATGGAGCAGACGCATGGAAGGCTTCATCAGGTATCAAGATAGCAAGATGTGGCAATATATTGTCAATGGTCCGTACAAACCAAAGGTGGCAGTACCAGGTGGAAACGGTGCCATGATAGAGAAAGCCGCTGAAGACTACTTTGATGAGGACCAGAAGAAGCTGGACATTGACAGTAATACCATGACTGTTCTAATGACTGCAATACCTAACTCTATCATGGTGGGGTTTGAGCATTGCAAGTCAGCCAAAGAACTGTTTGATGCACTTGCTCATATGTACTCCAGCTCCAATGACTCCAAAAAGGACTCCATAAAGCAGCAGTTCGAGAACTTCACCTATATTGCTGGAGAGACCCTCAGCCAGTAATACTTCAGGTACATGGACCTTATTTCCTCCCTTCATTCTGTGGGAATTGCCCTTGAACTAAGAGATCTCATAAGAAAGTTCATGAGTGCACTCCCTAATGAATGGACCTTCTACTATGTCTCTATCAAGATAACAGAAAATCTGAACACCCTCACCGTGACTGAACTTTATGGCATCCTTGATGGATACCGTTTAGAGATGGAGAGCAAGAGAGGCCATCAGACAAGCAGACCCTTGAGTCTTCCTGCTAGCAACGCTTTAATGGTTGCTGAAGGCTCATGACCCACCCAACCTCAGCAGTACCTGACATACACCCAGCAGCCATCCTGTTCTTCTGGGCCATACATTACATTCCCTAAGACTCCAAGGTCTCAACAAACTCAACAAAGTTCCTTTTAGGACAGTTGTGCCTTTGTCTTAGGAAATGGGCACTCTAGTGACTACCAGTACTGTTTTGATGATCTAGAGTGTTTCAATCTAGATGATGTGGAATATGTGGACATAGTCCAACAAATGGCTCTGTTAACCTATAGAGCAAAGAAGTTCTTCAAGAGAACTGGAAAGCAATTTCCCCATAACCCAACCAACAACAAATTTGGGTTTGACAAGACCAAGGCCAAATGTTACAACTGTAACCAACTTGGTCATTTGAAGGGAATGCAAGGCTCCCAAGTCAAATCCAGGAACCTCACAGGCCTCCACACATCCCTCTACACCAAAGACCACTGGAAAGTCAACTAAGACATCTGCTATGGCTTAAGAAGTTGAATGGAGCTTTATGGTACAGGATCTGACTCCTACTCAAGCACTCATGGCTGGAACAGATGACAATAACGTATATGAACATCTTTGTACTCCTTCCTGTATTGCTAAGGTTAAGTTTTATCAGGACTACAATATGGAGATTAAATCCGATACCGAGTCTTTAAATGTTTTAAAATCTGATTTTAAAAGGGTTGAATCTGACTATCAAAGAAAAATTGAGAAGTTAGAGAAAAATGTGTCCTTATTAAAACATGAACACAAATTATAAGACTCAAATCAAGGATTTAATATCCAAATTGTCTGAGGCTCAAGCCCAGCTTGTCACAGCTGAGGCTCAAGCCAGGAAGTATGCTATTTCTGAACAAAACTTCCAAGCCATTCTTGCATCATCCTCTCACTCAAAACTTTGTTACCAAAATAAAGGTGGGTTGGGAACCAATGAAATTGCTCCACCACATTCTTATGAGTCTATAAGACAACCAAAGTATGGTACTAAAGAGTAAGAGCTTCCATCTGCTGACCCACCTTCTTATGAGTCAAAGAGTGATGCAACCATGGAGACCATCACAGGGAAGAACCAAGTAATCTTACCCACTCCTACTGGTGATGATCAACCCTTGACCACCAAAGCTAGAAGAAGTAGATCTAAGGCAGCCAGAAAAACTGCCAAGAAAGTGGCTGAGTCAAAGCTGAAGATAGACCCAAAACAAAAGGGTGTATTCATCTCAGTTGGATTCGAGGTGGTAGGTAACTCTGATTCAGGAAAGGGGTGTAGTACCAGCACTTCTGTCCTACCAAAGGATCAGAAGTTAAAAGGAAAGGTTGCTGATGAAGAGAAAAAGAACAAGAAACAACAATCCTCAAGTTCCCTAGAACATTAACATTGCGTGCATAATGTGTGGTCTCAAAGATTGTTACTACAATCCTGCTAGCACACATTATGCAAATAATGTTAAAAGAGAAGGAGTCAAGGAAGGTTTCTCATTTGGACCTTATCAAATGGTTCAAGTGATGAAAAAGGGAAAGCTTGTTTCCGAAGCAAGGTTGCTTTCGGAAGAAAGTCCTTCTTCCGAAGGGAAAATGGCTTTGGAAGTTACAGTTGTCAAGACTCAAAAGAACAAAAGAGTCCCCTTGAAACCATCCCAGAAGAAGACTACTTTGGAAGAAAAGGTGGTGAAGGTTTCTTCCGAAAAGAAAGAAGCTTCGGAAGAATGCCAAGCTGCACAAGCTTCAACAAGCTCATCCTCTATGATCAACCAAGTGATGGAATGGAAGATCAAGAAAGATGCTGCAGCCCAAACCTCTTCTTCAAAGATATCCATTGAACCCCCATGCATAAACTTTTGTTCAGTTATGTCATTATCATTGGAAGAACCCAAGACCAACAAGGCTTGGGTTTCCAATCAAAACTAACCATCTCATCTTATATGCAGGGACATCCATATGACAAGAATAACAATGTATGGATTGTGAATAGTGGATGCTCCAGGCACATGACAGGGAACAGATCTCTCCTTCAACAATTCCAACATTTTGATGGAGGTCCTGTCTAGTTTGGAGGTGAGGCCGGAGGATATATTTCTGGCAGAGGAAGTATATCCAACGGAAAATTAAAAGTTGACAAAGTTCATTTTGTCATACAGCTTGAACACAACCTGTTAAGTGTTTCTTAGTTTTATGATCAAAAGCATCAAATGCTTTTCACAGAACATGAGTGCATTATCCTCAAACACGGGATGACAATTCCTCAGGAATTGGTGCTTCTTAGATCTCCCAGGAAAAGGGATATGTACAAGCTTGATATGAACAATGCTTCCCCAATGGGAGAAGTATCATGCTTTCTTTCCATAGCTGATGGTGATGAGTCAACACTATGGCATAAACGAATGTGTCATGTCAATTTTAAGACAATGAATAAATTGGCTAAAAATAACTTGGTACATGGTTTGGCTAAAAAAGAATTTTTCTGCAAAGATAACTGTGTTGCTTGTCTGAAAGGGAAACAGCACAGGTCCTCTCATAAATCCAAAGTTGTTAACTCTATCACCACTCCATATTGCACATGGATCTATTTGGTCCCACAAGTATAATGAGCATTGGAAGGAAATCATATTGCCTTGTGATTGTTGATGATTTTACTAGATTTACTTGGGTATTCTTTTTAAGAACCAAAGATGAAACTGCTGAAACTTTAAAATCTTTTATTCTTAAAATAGAAAATCAAGTTGATCACAAGGTTAAAATAATTAGAAGTGATCAAGGGACTGAGTTTAAGAACCTAGTTCTTGACTCATTTTGTAACTCAAAAGGGATTGCCAGACAATATAGTGCTCCTAGAACTCCTCAACAAAATGGTGTTGCTGAGAGGAGGAATAGGACACTTATTAAGGCTGCTCGGACCATGTTTGTTGATTCAAAGCTGCCTCTAACATTCTGGGCAGAGGCAGTCAGCACTAAATGCTATGTGCAGAACAGGGTTCTTGTAGTTAAGCCACATGGAAAAACCTCTTATGAGCTATGGAACAAGAGGCCACCGTTCATTGGCTTTCTAAGGTCCTTTGGCAGCAGGCGTACCATACTTAACACAAAAGGCAATTTGGCAAAATTTACTGAAAAGTCTGATGACGCTATCTTTGTTGGATATTCCTCTAACTCTAAATGTAGAGTTTATAACATCAAATATCAACAATTTGAGGAATCTTTCAACATTGTAGTTAATGAGCACACTCCTTGTGTTAGGGGGAATCACCCTGATCATATCTTTGATTTAGAATTATTTCAAACTATTCTAAACCATCTTGTGAGAATGTTTCAGCTCGAACAGGTGCTCAAAGTGATTCTGATGAAGATCAACTGTTTGAGCTACCCAAGCCTATTCCAAGTTCTCCAAGAGCCGCAACAAACCAGGCTCCCACTATTGGCAGATCTGACAGTATGACTATTTCTAAGGATAGTGGAGCTTTAACTAGTGATTCCCTGTTGACCCTTAAACCTCATCAGGTGACAATGTACAACACCAAGCTGATAGAAGTAGCATCTTGAAGGAACATGCAACTGTTAATGCTGCTTCACAGTCATTAAACAATGATGATGTTTCTCATTCATTCAATCAGTCCTCATTGAATTTGTTTGAAACAGCAGCTGAACCAAGTGTTCAAACTCCTGAGCAAAATATGTCCAATCTGGATCTATCTTTGCAATTGGAGGTAATTCCTAGACTTAGGATTCACAACACTCATCTAGCTGAAAACATCATAGGGGATGTCTCTAAAGGTGTGAGAACAAGAGGACAAACTCACAATAGGAATGTCTACTTGTACTCATGCTTTTTATCCCAGATGGAACCCAAGAAGATAGAAGATGCCTTGAAAGATAGTAGCTGGGTTGAATCAATGCCAGAGGAGCTGCTTAAATTAAAGAGACAAAAGGTTTGGAACCTATGTCCGCTACCATCTGGTCAAGTACCTATAGGCATAAAATGGGTTTTCAGAAACAAGAGAGATTATAAACGCTTGATCATCAAGAACAAGGCAAGACTTGTGGTTCAAGGATACACTCAAGAGGAAGGAATCGATTATACTGATGTCTTTGCACCTGTTGCAAGACTTGAGGCAGTTAGGATCTTCCTTGCTTAAGCTGCATCCAAGAATTTTACTGTCTACCAGCTTGATGTCAAGTGTGCCTTTCTATATGGGGATATAGATAGGGAAGTCTATGTGTGTCAGCCTCCAGGATTTGAAGACCCATGCACCCTAACTATGTGTGCAAATTGGATAAAGCTCTATATGGGTTGCACTAAACACCTAGGCTATGGTATCAGACATTGTCTCAGTTTCTCCTGAAGAATGGTTACACTGGAAGTACCATTGACAAGACTCTTTTCATAAGGAAGTATGGAAAAGACATCTTGCTCATTCAAGTCTATGTTGATGACATCATATTTGGTTCTTCAAATGACCAAATGTGTAAAGACTTTGAGAGCATTATGAAGAAGAAGTTTGAGATGAGTTCTATGGGAAAAATGGACTCTTTGCTTGGAATTCAAGTGAAGCAAATGAAGGAAGGGTTTTTCATCAATCAATCTATGTATGTCAATGACATCTTAGAAAGATTTGATATGAAAGATTGTAAGCCAGCCAAAACACCTATACCCAGAAACCATAATCTTTGTCCTGACTCTGAGGGGGAGGATACTGATCAACATCAGCATAGGGCAATTATTGGTTCTCTGATGTATCTCACAGCAAGTAGACCTGATATCATGTTTGCAACTTGCATTTGTGCAAGATATCAGGGTGTTCCAAAGGTGTCTCATCTAGTTGCTGCTAAGAGAATCCTCAGATACCTCAAAGGAGCACCTAAATTAGGTCTCTGGTATCCAAGGAACAACAATTTCAATCTCTATGGCTACTCTGACAGTGACTATGGTGGCTGCAATATCAACAAGAAATCAACATCAGGTGGATGTCAATTTCTTGGTGGAAGGATCATCTCATGGCAATGCAAGAAGCAATCCTGTGTCTCAAAATCAACTACTGAAGCTCAATACATTGTCGCTGCTAGTTGTTGTCCTTAGCTGTTGTGGATTCAGAACCAGATGATAGACTACAGATTCAACTTTATGAGCACTCCTATCCACATTGACAACAATAGTGCCATCTGCATTACTAAAAATCTAGTGAAGCACTCCAAGACAAAGCACATTGACATCAGGTACCATTTCATTAGAGATATTCATGAGAAAAATCTGATTAAACTAATCAAAGTTGACTCAAATGAACAATATGCTGACTTGTTCACCAAAGCTTTTGATGAACAAAGATTCAAGTATCTCATTACAGCTATAGGGATGATAAACATTGATTAGTCTATCTCATTTGAAAACCTTTTTAATGTGTAAAGTCTTGTGTCAAAACAGTCTAAGCCCTGTTACAAAAAGTTCTTCTCTGAAATTTTCACCAAGTATAAATTCTTCCGAAGAGGAATTAACCCTCGGAAGATGTCTTACATATCATCCGAAGCAACATTCCTCCCAGGATAATTTTCTTCTCGAAAGAGTTTTTAATCTCGGAAGAAGCGATTGGTTACATATCAGATCTACTTACGAAGCTTATAAAACTCTCTATTCGGAAACCAATTTTTACTCTTGGAAGTAAGAAATTTACCTTTGGAAGTAAAATTGCCTTCGGAAGAAGGTTACCTTCGGAAATGTTTTATTCTCAGAAGAGAGACTTTACTGTGTAACGAAAATCTTTTGGGCCCCACTCTGTAAAAAGCAAAGATTTTGTTAAGGATGTCGAATTATTTAAATGGAGTAAACCTTACCGCCCCTGTCACATCATCCACTGAAACATCATGTCACCTTATCCAAACCCCCTAAAACGCCATTTCACCGATTTAAATAACCCCGACTAATCACTTTCATCTTTTTACCAAATTTACTTACCTAAAAGCTTTCTTTGTCCCTAATTCACCCAAATTCTGAACTCATCTTCCTGCAACTTTCTCAATGGCACTTAACCCTCAGCACAACCAAGTCGTACTCCTTGATTCATCAAGGGATGCTGACTTCTCTGATATCATTTCCTTTCTTACCTGATCGTCTTATTACATCGCTCTGACTGTTAACCCTACCGTTTACTTAAATCACATGGCAGAATTTTGGGCCAATTGTCAGATTGAAACCCTAAATGGGGTTCGAGTAATAAGGTCAAGCATTTGTGGCCAAGAGTTGGTCATTTCCGAACAACTCATCAAGGAGCATCTGGAGCTTCATGATGAGGGTGCTCTATAGAGTTTCACAAGACAGATTTGGACAACACCTATATCCAAATGGGATATGGTGGAGACGTAAGCAGGTCTATAGTCTACAAGTTTAACTTCTCTTACAACTGGAAGTTATCGCTGTATGTTGTTCTCCATTGCTTGTCAAACAAGTCTGGGGGATGGGATCAAATCCCATATGAACTAGGGTGCCTAGTTCATAGATTGGTGAAAAGCCTCCGCTTTAATTATTCAAGGTTTGTGCTGACTAATCTTATGAGGAACCTCCAGCGGGACACATTCTTCATGTATCCCAGGTTCCTTCAGCACCTAATCAACAATGAGTTGGACCAGAGTCAGCTTGTCTGTGCAGCTGCTCTGACTGTCCCTCAAATGATGCCGACCATCTTCAAGATTTTGAAAAGAGTGTCCACCAATTTCACTCAAAGACACGCTGCTCTTCTTCCAGGTATGATTGAGCCAATGGCTCCTGGTGACATCCCTGTTAACCCCACAGGTGATGAACCCACACCAGCAACTACCCTCACATTGCCAAATTGACCTTCTCACCCCATCACTATCACATACCAAAGACGCCCCAAACGAACCCTTGTTCAATCTTCTTTGATTGAACAAGCTCCTCCTGTTCAATCCAAAAAGACTAGAGTGGAACAATGGGCTCCCACTCAGGCTGAGGTCTCACCATCCTTCACAATTGACCTCAATATGAGTATTGAGTCTCCTCAGCCTCAAACCCATGAGCCCGAAACCAAGCTGTAAACCCTCAGGGTGAGTCTTTATACTCCCCTAAGCAGCCAAAAAGGAAAAACCCTACCATAGGCTCAATGCCAATAGACATTGACCAAGGTCCCGGGTCATTAGGCTTAACCTCTATAACCTTTACTGACCTATTAATGGGAACTAATGAGGAGATTATGTCTCTTCAGGGCAATGAAGTTGATCCACAACACCCTTTCAAGGATCAACAGAGCCTAGAGAGATCTCTTATCTCTAGCCCCCATCAGCAAGCCTTTACTGAGGTAAGTCCCACTGATGTGGAGGGCACTCATGTAGGTTCAGCTGCCACTACTGAAGGAGCCTCAATGGACCTTTAGGACAGTGGTAACATCACTGAGACTGAATCTACAGCAACCATGCCATTTGATGACTCTAAAAGAGACATCACTGAGCAAGGGAAACCAGGGTGCCAAGAAACCACATCTGGTGGTGAGGATGAACATACTAGGTATGTTACCTCATCTCCCCATGATTCTTCAAAAGAAGATGAAGGAAGACTGCAACTCATCATTCAAGACCTACTTTCTAAAGTCTCAAACCTTGAATCTAAGGTTAGGACTTTAGAGGATAGGTCTTCCACTCAGCAACTTGAGATTGAAAATCTCAAGGCCAAACTAGCTGAGAAACAGATTGAGAGGTCTGTTAGGCATGTACCAATTCAGGTCTCATTGACCTCTTCCTCTAGCTTATCAAGCTCTCAAGATGATGCTACCAAAAAGGGGGAGAGTGTTCAGGGACAAAGACAAGAGAAACCACAGAGTCAAGCTCTCACTTCCTTAAGTTCAAGATACCCCATTCAACAAGCTTCAGTTTTTCCTGAGCCTCCTCCAGTTGTAATTCAAGTGGACCAAAGGATGCTCCAAGATCTCAACAGGTTCTTCAATAAGTTACTGATGGAATCTTTTATTGAACAGCCAAGTCATGACTTGTCTGTGATCTACTTTGGAGCTCAAGAGCTTCAGAGGCTGAATGCACCTTCTACTACTGTTGAGGGAGTTGGTCAACCTAAGGTCCAAGTGGAACCTAAGATTAATTTCGAAAGGGAAACAAGGACTGATGGCCCAGTAACTGAGATAGTTGGGACAGAGAGTGCATTCTCATAAACTTCCAAAGCACAAGTCAAAGCCTCGGAAGAACAATTTTAAACTTCCGAAGCTGAGATTGTAGCTGCGGAAGGACTATTCTCTTTATCCGATGATCTAGAAGTCACAGATGCAATTCTAGAACTTGCATCTGAGGTTAATAGAGAGGATTTTCTCACTCAATCCCTAGCTAAAACATCATCATTGACTCCAGCTCCCATTACCACTGTAACTCAAGGATAATCAAACTTGAATCAAATCATGAAGATTATAGATCAAATAATAATGAACTCAAT
Source organism: Flaveria ramosissima (assembly GCA_025215565.1). Classification (NCBI taxonomy): domain Eukaryota; kingdom Viridiplantae; phylum Streptophyta; class Magnoliopsida; order Asterales; family Asteraceae; genus Flaveria; species Flaveria ramosissima. The sequence continues at coordinate 2,795 of JACVEC010000152.1, read as the reverse complement.
GAAAACCCTTTGATCTCTATTGATTGCTAATAATATTGTTTACAAGTAAATCCCTCAATAAATTGGTCATTCAACCATTAGTCTAATCCTAATAACAATTAGGCTATTTATAGTGAATATAATATTCACTAATTACATTTAACCCCCTAGACTTAGGCTAATTAATGAAATTACATATAAAACATAAAAATGACTAAAAACAAGATAAAATATATTTTGTCTACACAAAATATATTTATTACAATAAAACTCCTAGTCATCTAAATCTTCAACGTCTCATCTCGGTTCTTCGTCTCGAACGTGTCGGTTTTGACTTTTGTTGACTTTGACCGTGACGTTGACTTTTGTTGACTTTGACTGTGTTGATAATATAGACTATCTTGTACAGCTCCAACAATACTTCCCCTTAGTCTATCATTATCAACGTCTTCAAACGAAATCAACACTGAGAAGTCAACAATAGAAAGATCTTCAAATTGAAGCTTTCTGAATCTGATGAAAAAAATTATTCATCTCATAAGCTCCCCATATTTATATGCTCTCTCTTTTTGAGTGCAACCTTTGTGAAGATATTAGAACAGCTTTCCCAAATCTCTAATCTCGAGTGCTTCAGAAGATGTAGGAGGAGGATTCCTAGCTCGGTATCTTCTGCAAACTTGAGGACCATGTTCTCTGATCAGGTACACTGGTTAATTGATGATTGGCCATCACTTACAGCAAAAACCTGAAACACATTCACAAACACAATCTCGACATTTCTAATTAGATCATTTCATTTTAACAAAATAAACCTGTGTTTATCTATGGTTGAAAACAAGCGAACCCGTGTTTGTTTGTGCGAAATTTATATGAAATGCATGAAAAATAATAAAATGTAATCAGCTTATGGAAGACCTAAATGAATATTGAAATGAAAATTTATTATATTTTTTTATTATATACATATATTATAACATTTTTTTATCTATATATTTTTTATAACCGAGAACTGAATCGATCAAGAGAACACATCCTCAAGATATACTTTAGCACAAAGATGAATTTAAATATCGACAAGCAATGAGATCACACTGATAACTGAATCTAATTACAGTCTTTGAATGATTTTTGAAATTCTAAAACAGATCAATAACTATTGCTGATATATTTGTCCACTTAAACTTATGTCTTATCTTTTTCAACAAGCAACAGATGATTCGTTAAGGTTCGATTAAATACTATAGAATGCTAGGACCCCACAAGCATTTGGCAAAAACCCTCACCCAACCTCAGGATTTCTTGAATTTTGTTACGATCTTTATAGAGCAAGGCGTGTGCATTAGTGTGCAAGTGATTATCAACAGAATATTGCATTCTGTGATGAATTAGATGATTTGACACTACTTAGACCAAAATGGTTAGAGCTCCAGGTCTATACTCACGTATAACAAAGGAGATGACCATTTAATCATGTGTTGATGAGAGCTCCAGGTCAGTACTATCGTACAGCAGAGGAGATCATCACTCCAGGTCAGTACTTCCGTACAGCAGAGGAAATTAGCACAAACACAAGACATATAAATACACCAATCATGGCTCAAAGATATGGCTTATATGATTTGTATCATTGTGGGTGAAAGATTAATTCTCAATCCAATTTTTGTCGGGACTCTGTTTTTGTGCAGGCCAAAATGATTGCGTAAATCCAGACATCCTTAAGCATATAATTTAATTTAAATCATTATGCTGCTATCTATTTTATTCTTCAGGCTGAGTCTACCAAGCATATCATTAAAGAATCTGTTTGTTTTTTCTATTATTTGTAATTAAAAATAAGATGTAAATCAGATAACAATATCAGTTACTATCATTTCTCATTTTAAAACGCAAGTCATACAAAAACAAGCATTTCAAAATGATATAAAATCATTTCTCAGTCATCTTGAATCAAGTTCCCAGTTCTCTTTTTATTATTTTTATTGAGTCTTATTATACTCTCCCCCTAAATTTTATTTTTGCAAACCCCATGTTTTTTTTGTATATTTTTTTTATATTTTTTTATATTTTTTTTATAAAACTATGCAAAAATAGAAATTTACCAAAGAAGATCTTCCAAATTACACTGATAACAAGATAAGAAATGAATGATCAAGAAATATGTAGTGACTATGAATTGAGAACTGTGATTGTGCAGATAAAAATCCAGATTGTGGATAAAATACCATGACCTTAACCTGTTTGTTCCGCCTCAAATTTGAATTGGAAACAATCTCTGTCAGTAAACCGGATTACTAACAGTCCTCCTAAATTGTTCCTGCACTTATTAACAAATTAGTTAGAAAAGGGAACCCAGGCCATCGTAGTCCTGGAAGTTCCTTTTTCACCAGTATAAGAAACCTGCTTCGGCACACAACCATTTAAACAATCGGGGATTGCTGTATCCTTCTTTTTAATTTGCCAAATTTGTTTTGATTCAATTAATTTGGATTTGAATGAATTAAATTTGGAAATCATTTTCTGTTTAAGATCGGAAGGAAAAGAATTTGGTTTTGAACCTTTGGTCATTTTCATCTTTGAATCATGTGAAACCGGCTTCACATGAGAAGGTTTGGATGGGGGGTTTTTCATCCAACCATTCAAAGATGTGTGCTTTTTACCTCTTGATCCAGAGAAGCAACCCGTGTTGCCTTTACCGACTGGAACATTCTTTGTAGACTTACATCCGGAGAAGCAATTTGGTTTGCCTTTACCATTCAAAGCAAGTCTTTGAGGGCATTTCTTTACCACATGACCTTCTTTTCCACACTCAAAACAAG
>JACVEC010000151.1:0-75946 GCA_025215565.1 Flaveria ramosissima | reverse complement strand
TATTTCTGCTCAATCATTCACATTACAATAAGGTTGACACTCCTTATATAGAGTGCAATCACCTGCTGTATCACGGGATAGTGACAACTGGCAGATCTATTACAAATAACTAACACTTAACAAACTACTGAAATGTTCACAACTACTGAGAACATATCAGAGTGCTAAGTACAAAATATAAAACTACTGATAAGAAACTACTGAAACTACAACGACTAAGAACAAACTCTTCAGTCGTTTTACAAAACTACTGAAAAGATAAAACTAACTGAAAGTAACCGTCACAACTACTGAAGAAGTCCTCTTCACTGTTTGACACGTCTGATACTTGTGCTTCAGCACTTGTCTTCAGACTTTGTCTTCAGCACTTGTGTCTTCAGACTTGTCTTCAGCACTTGTCTTCAGACTTTGTCTTCAGCACTTGTGTCTTCAGACTTTGTCTTCAGCACTTTCTTCAGACTTTGTCATCAGTTGTTGTCTTCAGCTGTGTGGACTTCAGCGTTGTTGTGACGTCTGTGGGACTTAAAGGTTTTTCTGATCCGCTCATTGGTTCTTTTGGTCCAACAAACTCCCCCTGAACCAATGCAGCCAAAACCTTTACTTTATTGAGGTCCCACTTATTGTTGGCAAAATGGTTGGTCTTTTTCCTTCTTGATCAGTTGAGAAGATGACCCATTATAAGCACTGGCCTGGAAATGAGTCTCTGATGATTTGGTTGGCAATGTATGGATGGGAGCTCTGTATTGGGGAATTGGACACTGAGCTGTTCCCCCATCCATGAACTCACTTCCCATGTATAAGCCTGTAGGATTCTCTGGTGTATGCTCTGAGAAACATAATTTGTTCTTCCATGGTAAGATTTTCTGGTTCACCATCAAACAATCCTTCACGCCCATACAGCTCTGAAATGTACTTAGCCTGTTTGCCATTTTTGAGCTCAACTGTTGTAATCTGTCTGTATGCAAACTCATCTGGGTGAGTACCTTCAAGTAACAGACTGAGCTCATTTTGTTTGAAGTTCTCAAGCTTCTTGTAGACTAACCCCTTTTTAATTACTCTGTTCTCTAACATCTTTTGGGGTGGCTGTTTAGTCTCATAGGCCTTCTTGAAGTCTTCTACAATTTCCCAGGGTGATACTACCAGGACCACTGTGATCTCTTCATCTACGATCCTTTTTACTTGGCCCTTGTATCTCGCAGGAATGTCTTTCTTCACAATTCTGTGAGCCACCCTAGGATCAGGCCATATTCTCACCTTTTCCTTTGATATTGAAATGTGTTAGCAAGGTGTACAATCTCAGAGCTTCTTTCTTCATACTGATTATTGATGAAGAAGCAGCATAAGTTTTGTCTATGCTTTTCAGCATCTCATCATCATGAAGCCTTTGCTGCTGTTCTTCTTCTATCTTTACTCTCACAGTTTCCATCTGTGAGGTGGGAGTGATGGGCATAGGTTTGGCTTTAGGCAAAGTTAGGACTGCGGAAAGAGGCAGCCTATCTTCTTCCTCATCATCCTCTTCTTCTTCTTCTTCTAGCCTCAACATCCTTCTCTTCTTCTTCTTGGGTGCATCATCGGCTGTTGGTTTTGAGGGTAAAGGAGTTGGTTTAATGGGTTGTGGTAGTGGTGATTTTGAAGTGGGAAGTTTTGCAGGTTGTTCTAGCATTCTTGTAGTGAGTGAGGCTTTGAGTGTTTTGCTAGTCCTTTCTGTTCCCAGCACCTGCCTCATTTAGTGCTTCAATCACCAATCCCTTAGTGTATGCTTCAGACGTACAGATCTTGGTGGTTATTGCCAAGATACTGTCCCTGGTCCATGACTTAATCTCGATCAATGATCTCCCAAGTACTTTGCAATGAATCTGATCATGATCTCTAGTCTTTCTCTTTCTAATGCATCATAACTTGCCCATCTTGAGTTAATTTCTTCAACTTCAAGTCTCCTAATCTCTGAGTCAAGCTGTGCAGTATCGACCCTTGTCTATACAGTTGATCAATAATGGAGTCCATTGATTTACTATGTGTAGCATCCGCCATTTTGATCATCTCATCGTTGGAGTTCTTTTTCTTTTCCTTCAACCTTCCTTTTCTTATATGTGATATGAAAGTCTTTGTGACTTTCACCCACTTGATCAATGTCGGCTCCCTTCCAAACTCTCTTCCTCTCAGTCTCCTTCACACACTCCTCTTCCTTCTCAGTCTCCTTCACAAACTCCTCTTCCTCTCAGTCTCCTTTTCTTTCAGTATGCTCTTCCTCTTTGCTTTCACTGACTGACTCTCCCCTTTTTGGTTGCATTGGTTGCAAGGGTTTGAGTAGCAGAAAGCCTTGTGCTCACAGTCTCCTCCACCAGAGGTTGTATGATTGAGGGAAGCCTCTCATCCATGGTTTTGATCACAGTGTCTATGATCATTGGGGTGATGAGAGGTAGGGATTGCTGAAAGATAGCAGCTGTTTGCTCAGAGGGGTTCTGTCCCTGAGAAGCAGTGCCAGAAATAGAGGCTGGTGGGTTGTAAGTTTTGAGTGGCTGAGTGTTTGGGAGACCTTCAGGTGAAGGTGCCATCTGTGGGTTTATGTTGGTGGCAGATGGACTTGCTTCTTCAGAGAATTGGTCAAGTAGTCTTTGTAGTCTACGGACTTCTTCCTCAAGAATTGTGTTCTGGGCCAGAACATCATAAAAGAAGCCCAGGTCATCATCAGCATATGCTGAATCACCTGACCTCCTGCTTGTAGCAGGATGTACATGCACTGGGTGTAGACCAGTTTTAGCATGTGCCCCTTTTCTTGGAACTGGGGACTTCCAGCCTCAGGACTATGTCCTTCATCAGCTGTTGCCTCTGGTGAGGTCTTAGCAATGTTACCAGCCTCAGTCTGATCATGTGCTGATTCAGAAGAGGTGGCAGCCTCACCAGATATTCTGATCTCCATATCCACACCAGGAGACAGAACATTTAAACCCCGGTGCTGTGGGTTGTCAGAAGCATGTTGATCCTCTTCCTCAATGGCTGTGGTTGTCCCCTTTGTTGGTGTTTGGTGGGGAGGAGGAGAGGCATGCAGCTGAGTCAGCACGTTTGCAATTATAATGGTTGGACTTTGGGGGGCATTTTCATGGGGAGATGGGGTAAAAGCATTATGCACCTGGGGAGAATGGTGCTCTTCAATGGTAATCTCCTCAAATGAAGAAGATTCCAGATTAGTGGGTACCCCTTCTTTGGTTGCTGCAGGCTCCTTTTGAGAGGAATCCTGAGCGGCTGTGGCTGGTGAGTCTCTGATACTGCTAGGGGTTTACACCAGCAAGTATATCCTGCCTTGGTGGTACAGGAGCATCTTCAGGGGACTCATCTCCCTGAATAGCTGTTTTGGGGCGTTTGGTTTTTGGTTTGGTGGGGACTCTGGATCTGGTGGTGGTGGCTGTGGGTTCCAGCTGCGTGGGTTTGCGCAGCTTGGCAGCCATTTTTAGTGATTGGTCAGAGTTGTGCCGGGAGTATACTTCAGGCAATACAGCCATAGCAGGGACTCCCAGGCCAACAAGTCCCTCAGCTTGAAGCTGGTTTTCAATTATGGCCATTATGAACCGAGGATATAATATCCAACGGTTAGCAAGTTGTTTTGGGCCATATCCTTGAGCTCTAAAAATAGTATTTCAGAAAAATTTAAAGGTTGTTGCTCAAGGATGGAGTACATTACCTGTTGCCACCTTGTGGACATTTGATCCCATGATGAAGTCTTGGGGGCAAGGCAGACATTTACCATATGAAAGATGAGACGTTCGGCATCCTGGAAATGTTTCTTCAATATGGTAGATGCACTCAGGTTACCTGGTATCCATGGTGGGCAAATGATAGATCTGTTGTGCCCTTTGGATAACCAGTTGGGAAAGTGGCATCATCCAGATTGAGGGTTTGGCGAAGAGTGTCTGGAGTAATGACCACTTTTTGACGATTGACAAACGATTGAAGAGACTCTGTGTCATTCTCCTCAGAGACAAGAGTGACGTTTGTCCAGAATTGGTTAAGAGATTCGGCATATATGGTGGGATTTAACAGAAAAGCCGTTTGGTAAGGTGACTGAACCATTAAATCAATGGCGTTGTGAAACTTGGTCCAGTATGGTGATTTTGTGAGATGTGCGACACTGATGAAGAGAGGTTACAGAATTTTTGAACGTTAGGTTTGAGAAGAGAGGAGAGAAAAACTCTGAAGGTGGGATAAGGTATTTAAAGGGTAGGGTTAGAAAACGACTGAAGGTTTGAAATGACTGACCGTATTGGTGTGATCAGCAGTTGTTATAAAACAACTGAAGACTTGGTTTTAACCGGCAGACGTTGAAACAGCTGAAGTCTCTGATTTAGTCATCAGTAGTTATAAAACTACTGAAGACAGTTTTGACTTCAGGTGGTGAAACAACTGAGGACATGGTGTTTGTCATCAGTAGTTGTGAAACTACTGAAGACAGTGGTTTTGTCATCAGTTGTTGTAAACAGCTGAAGACTTGGTGTTAGTCTTCAGTAGTTGTAAACTACTGAAGACATAGGTTTGGCTTCAGTTGTTTTGAAACAGCAGTTGTAGAAACAACTGAAGAGAAATTACTCATCAGCTGTTTTCGTCAATTCATAGTCTTTCAGCTGTTTCAGTCTGACCTCCACACTTACTCATCAGACTTAAATCTGAGTTTCAGAGGTTTCATTGGTCATCAGTACTTATCTGTATTTCTGACATCAGTAGTTATAGCTACATCAGCTGTTGTGATTTCATCAGCTGTTGTAACTACATCAGCTGTTTTAACAAATAAAGTACTTCAGTACTTGTGAGACATGTAGCCTTCAGTAGTTATAAAAACTACTGAGGGTAAAGGAACTCATCAGTACTTATATGTGACATGGTTACCAATGATCATCAGTACTTATTACTGAGATCATCAGTAGTTGTCACTTATTCTAGCTGCAGCATACCAAGCCTTAACACCAGGTTGTGGAAAGTTGAACTATCCAAAGGCTTAGTAAAAATGTCTGCAAGCTCATCAGCACTAGGAACAAATTTTGGATCAATCAGACCTTTTTCAAAACAATCTCTAATAAAATGGTGTCTGATTTCAATATGTTTAGTCCTAGAGTGCTGGACAGGATTCTTGACAATACAAAGAGCTGAAGAGCTGTCCATTAACAATGGAGTCTTAGTCTCTGTTATGCCATAATCCAATAATTGGTTTTGAAGCCAGAGTACCTGAGATGTACAACTTGCAGCAGCAATGTACTCGGCTTCAGCAGTTGATGTAGCAACTGAGTTTGTTTCTTACTCTGCCAAGAAATCAAACAGTTGCCTAGGAATTGACATCCACCAGAAGTTGATTTCCTGGTCAACTTACACCCTGCATAGTCACTGTCAGAAAAAGCAACTAATTTACCAGAATGTCTAGTAGAATACCATAAACCTAGAGATGGAGTGCCTTGCAGATATCTAAAGATCCTCTTGACTGCAATCAAATGAGACTCCTTAGGTGCAGCCTGAAATCTAGCACAAACACATGTAGCAAACATAATATCTGGTCTAGAAGCTGTTAAGTACATCAAGGACCCAATCATACATCTGTAAAGTGTTTCATCAACCACTTTACCTTTCTGATCTGTATCCAGTTGTGTGGTGTTGCACATGGGAGTAGAACAGGGCTTACAGTTTTGTAAATCAAACTTTTCCAAAAGATTTTTGTGTATTTGGACTGATGAATGAAAATTCCATCAGCCTTTTGTTTGATTTGCAAACCCAGAAAGAACTTGTAATTCTCCCATGGCACTCATTTCAAACTTCTGTTGCATCAACTTTGTAAAGGCATCACACAACTGTGGATCAGAGGATGCAAAAATAATATCATCTACATAAATTTGAACAAGTAGATTATGCTGCCCAGCTTTCTTAATGAATAAAGTTTATCTATGGAGCCTCTAGTGAAATTATTTTCCAGAAGAAAGTTTGATAATGTCTCATACCAGGCTCTAGGAGCTTGTTTCAACCCATAAAGAGCCTTATCAAGCTTATACACCCAATTAGGATGTTTATTGTCCTCAAAACCTGGTGGTTGACATACATAAACCTCTTCTTTAATTTTCCCATACAAAAATGCACTTTTGACATCCATTTGAAAAACTTTAAGATTTTGATAAGCAGCATAAGCTAAAAACAATCGAATTGCTTCCAGTCTGGCTACAGGGGCAAAGGTTTCATCATAATCAATACCTTCTTCTTGTGCAAACCCCTGAACAACCAGTCTGGCCTTGTTCTTAACAATAAGCCCATTTTCATCAGTTTTTTTCCTAAACACCCATTTAGTGCCTATTGCACACTTACCTGGAGGTAGAGGAACCAGTTCCCACACTTGCTGTTTCTTGAACTGAAGAAGCTCAAGCTGCATGGCATCAACCCATCCATTGTCCTTTAAAGCAATGTGATAATTCTTTGGCTCTTGCTGACTGATGAAGAGAGCATAGAAGCAGAAATTTGACAATTGACTTCTTGTTGATACGCCAGCAGTGATATCACCAATGATTTGAGACATAGGGTGATTCTTCAGATCTTGGTACACAATGAGATCAGTGCAAGTGTTTGTAGCAGGCTCAGCAGCAACAGATGGTGATGGTGAAGCATTTCCTTGAAACCAATCAGTAGATGGTAATTCAAAGGAAGTTGAAGTTGTAGAAATCTCATCAGCATTTGTTGTGGATTGTGCTACTGGAGCTACAGGAACATCAGGTCTAGCTGAATCAGGCAGTTGATCACTAAACTTGAAGAGGTGAGTACTACTATCATCATCATCATCAGCACCAGCAGTACCACCAGGTGGTGAACTGTTGACAGGAGCAACAGCAGGAGTTTGATAAGGAACATATTGCAGTATGTCCAAATCAAATATCTCCACAGGGCTTTGTGGAATCTTGTCCTTTGGAGATTCATTAAACTTAACATGTAGAGTCTCTTCAACCATCTTTGTTCTACAGTTGAAGACTCTGTATGCTTTGCAAGTTGATGAATAACCAACAAAGTACCCTGCATCCACCTTAGGATCAAATTTTTGGAGTTGATCCCGTGTGTTGAGAATGAAACAAGGACATCCAAAAGCTCTGAAGAATGAAATTAGAGGGGCCAAATGATGAAGAACTTCATATGGAGTTTTCATCAACCTCTTATTTACTAGAGCTCTATTTTGTACATAGCAAGCTGTATTGACAGCTTCAGCCCAAAAAGTCATTGGCAGTCCAGAGTCAGCCAACATGGACCTTGCAGCTTCAATAAGGGTCCTGTTCTTTCTCTCCACTACTCCATTTTGTTCAGGAGTTCTTGGAATGCTAAAATGCCTCTTGATTCCCTTTGAGAGGTAGAACTCATCAAGTGTATTGTTTCTAAATTCTGTTCCATTATCACTTCTAATACACTTGACTGAGAGGGAATACTGCTTCTCAACATACAACACAAAGTTGATAATCTTCTGAGCTGCTTCATCCTTTGAATGCAAGAAGAAAGTCCATACAAATCTGGAGTAATCATCCACAATTACCAGACAGTATTTCTTCTTAGCCATACTCATCACTCTCACAGGACCAAAGAGATCCATGTGAAGAAGCTGTAAGCAGGCAGTGGACTTAGGTTCTTCTATGGAGGGAAATGAAGCTTTGTGCTGTTTTCCTTTTAAACAAGCAGTGCAGTTATCTTCACATTTGAACTCCTTCATAGGCAGTCCCCTTACTAAACCATGGTTTATCAGCTGATTTATGTTTTTGAGATTAACATGACCCAGCCTTCTATGCCATAGAGTAGATTCTTGAGGGGAAGCCTTGGAAAATAGGCAAGGATGGCCTTTGAGATCTATTTTCTTGGAAAATCTAAGGCATACACTCTTCCTGTCCTGTTGGCCTTTAGGAGAGTGTATTCATCCAACACCTTATCAATCAAACTTAGAACTTTGGATGACAGAATCCGACAGTTTTGACTGGTGAAAAGAGCAACATGGCCTTTGTCACACATTTGACTGACACTCAAGAGGTTGTACTTGAGATTTTCCACATGGTTAACATCATCAAACTTTATTTCCCCATTGGAAACAAAGCCTTTGCCGATGATGTAACCCTTTGCATCATTGCCAAATGACACAAACCCCTTCCTTCCTTGAGAGTAGTCATTAAGAAGTGATCTGTTTCCTGTCATATGCATGGATCCTCCACTGTCTACATACCAGATGCCTCTGTGGCATGTTGAAGAACCCTGCAAAACAAAACAAATTAGTTAGATTTTGAGACCCAAACCTTTTTGGTTTTGGGCCTGTTCACATCAACAGATGGTAGACTAACAGGTTTGTTGGAAACAACAGCCTGAGAGGAAGAAGATGGTGAAGAAGAGGAATCCTTTGGCTTGGACCTCCTTTTCTGTGGTTTCAACATAGGAACATCTAATTGGTTACTCTTCCCAATAGATGTTGAACCATCATAACCAGCTGTGTCTGATTTTGTGATAAAGCTTTCAGCTCTTCAGACACATTGGCATTGGAGTTTGATAAGTTCCTATGTTGCACCTTCTTCTTTTGAGCAATCTCAGCTGTTACCTGTTTAACCCCTTCCTTTTTGGATTTCTTTTTGGACTTAAGGGTTACAGGATTTGATGTTGCTGGTACAAATGTGGCTTCAAACTCAGTTTTCATTTTAACCATTTTCTCTTTAATTTCCTCTTTATGTTTGAGTTTGGATCCTCTTTTGTACCAACAATCATCTGTAAGATGATTGAACAAACCACATACTTCACATGGTTTCTTCTTCATCTTATGTTGATCATCAACTAAAGAGAATGAAACTACTGAAGACTTGCTCTTCAGTACTTTGGAAGCATTATTTGCTTTCTTGACTTCCTCTTTAGTAGTCTTCAAACTCTTTCTACTGACAGTTTTCTTCTCTCAGTGCTGACAGTAGTTGGAGTTTGAACTTCAGGTGTTAAATCTTGCTCTCCAGTCCTTTCAGGACTTCCAGAAATAACTCCTGAGTTGATCAACTCTTTGATCATGTGAGTGTCAGCAATGGAACCATCAACATCAGCTGATTGGTTCTGAGAGGGCTTAGTGCTGACTTCAACTTTTGATGATGCTCTATCAAAAAGTGAATCACATGATGAGGTGGATTGGTTATTGCTTTCTCCATCAGATTTCACTTCTGCTCTTGAAGCAAAATCTGTAGGAGGAGCAGTGTGATTATAACCAATGCCAAACTTCACATTGGAAGCTGATTGCTTACTAAGAAGCATTTCAAAACCTTTGCATGATTGTACCCATCGATCACACTCTACTTGGGTGACTGCAAGGGTTTCTTTGAGACTTTTCTGGTCTTCCAGAATAACCTCTAGCTTGGCCTTTTCATCATTTAATTGGCATTTAAGCTTATAAATCTCATCACTTTTACTATTAAGAGCAGACTCATACTCAGCTTTTCTTTTGGAAATGGTTTTCTCAAACTCAAGTTTTTGATTTATTAATGCTACATTTGCCTCTCTAATAGAGACAAAGGCAGCTATGCATGATTCAGAACATAACTTGGCTTTAGCCTCTGAAGATACCTGAGTTACCTGTGAAGATGATGCATTTGAGCAGGAACCCTCAGTAGACTCCAGAGCCATAAGTGCCAGATTCCCAAAAGGACTGTCACCACCATGTTGATCAGCACCTGTGAACAGTTGTTCATGACCAGACATGTCATCTGGCAAACTGCTCCAGTCAACAACTTCAGGGGTGAAGAAGCTATGTTGTTGAGGTTGAGGAGGTTGATGAGATGGTTGAGGTTCTGGTAGTGCATGAGGTTGTGGTACCATAGGAGCTTGAACTTGACTGGTTTGTGGCATGTAATAACAAGGGTAAGGGTATGGCATTTGACCCTGAGGAACAAAATATGCAGGAGATTGTGGTTGAGAATGATGACTAGAATTGACAGGATGTTGCCCTTTGTTTTGTTGACTATTGCCAGGGAAAGTCACAAAAGGTGCAGAGGAATTAGATCCAGATGATCTACATTCTCTAGCAAAGTGTCCAAGCCTTTGGCATTTGTGACACCTCAACTTACTCTTGTCAAAACCAACTTTGGTTTTGCCAGAGAGTCCTGGGAACTTTCTTCCAGTTCTTTTGTAGAACTTCTGAGATCTGATATTTATCAAGGCCATTTGGCTCAAAATATCCATCTCTTCTAAGTCATCATCAGCAATCCCCTTGAGATCATCCATGATGAAGCATAGATTGTCATTATTACACCCAGTAAACTGACTATCAACACTCACAAATGCAGAATCAGAAATGTTTGAAGAGAAATCAATATGCTCATCATACTGGCATTCAGATGAAGCATATTCTGACTCATGACTAACCAAGGCAGTGTTGCCTGGTACAAAGTCTTCAGTGAGCTTACCAGATGAAGACAGTTTTCGTTTTTGTTCTATCTCTCTCTCAAATGTGAGCAATTTCCCATGGAGTTGGGTGAGAGATAGTTTGTCCAAATTTGCACTGGAGCGTAGGACAATAGTATATGTGTCCCATCTCTCAGGCAGTGATCTGAGAAATCTGTTATTCATCTGGATATTGGTGTACTCATGTTTGACCATTTTTAATTCAGAGATCAAACAAGAGAACCGCTCAAACTGTTGAGTCAGTGTCTCACCCTTCCTATGAGAGAATGTCTCATATTGTTGGGCAAGGATCTCTCTATTATTTGCCAAGACCTCATCTGTTCCTCCAAATTGTTCTTTCAAGGCATTCCAGAGGTCATGGGCAGATTCATAATGCATTAGCCCAGAATAGATTTCATTGGGCAGTGCCATGGCCAGAATTCCATGGGCTTTTGCATCAATCTCAAACAATTTCTTATCCTCATCTGAGTATTGATCCCTCCTCTTCGGAACCATTTGATTGGTTTCCGGGTTATTCACCATAGGCTTGTGTGGACCATGTACCACTGATGTCCAACAACCTGAGCTGTTAACAGACAGGTGATGGAGCATACGTCGTTGCCATATGTTATACTCATTCCTAACCAGCATTGGAGGCTTGGTTGAGGAACCAGTATTGTGAGGATCATTGGAAGGAGTAGTCATTTTAGGTCCAAAAACAATTTAATTCAAGCTTTTAAAAGATTTTACACAGACCACAACAGACTCAATGAAAACCAAGAATAAATCTCAGGATGAATGACTAAAAACACAGAAAATTCAATCTCTATAACCGTTTCTTGCAAAAATGCTAATTCAATCAAACTTGGATCTTGAATAGCAGTTTCAATGATCAATTATTAGATCGATCAATGATTAACCTGCTCTGATACCATTTGTCAGGATCAGTGATCACAAGTTTGATAGATTAGAGTGTAACGCAGCGGAATAAGATCAAGAATTAGACAAATTGTAGCAAGAATTTGATATTCGTATGCATTAAAAACAAATACGAGAGAATATATTTCTGTGACAAGGAAAGTTTCAATTATAACAAATATTTCTGCTCAATCATTCACATTACAATAAGGTTGACACTCCTTATATAGAGTGCAATCACTGCTGTTATCACGGGATAGTGACAACTGGCAGATCTATTACAAAAATAACTAACACTTAACAAACTACTGAAATGTTCACAACTACTGAGAACATATTAGAGTGCTAAGTACAAAATATAAAACTACTGATAAGAAACTACTGAAACTACAACGACTGAAGAACAAGCTCTTCAGTCGTTTTACAAAACTACTGAAAACATAAAACTAATGAAAGTAAACCGTCACAACTACTGAAGAAGTCCTCTTCAGCTGTTATGACAACGTCTGATACTTGATCTTCAGCACTTGTGTCTTCAGACTTTGTCTTCAGCACTTGTGTCTTCAGACTTTGTCTTCAGCACTTGTCTTCAGACTTTGTCTTCAGCACTTGTGTCTTCAGACTTTGTCTTCAGCACTTGTCTTCAGACTTTGTCCTCAGCACTGGTCTTCAGACTTTGTCTTCAGCACTTGTCTTCAGACTTTGTCATCAGTTGTTGTCTTCAGCTGTTGTGGACTTCTGCGGTTGTTGTGACGTCTGTGGGACTTAAAGGTTTTTCTGATCCGGCTCATTGGTTCTTTTGGTCCAACATCGAGTGTGTCTAAGTGAGTTTGAGAGTTAAAACCTTGTGATGAGTGACCATAACCGATCCTGCAAACACTGCAATAATATTTGTAAAACCATAAAAGTACATTTTATTTAAATCATTTATTCCACATTTTGCATTAACTACTCAGCAATTTCATCTCGTAACTGAGTCATATATTCCCGATCAGATGCAGTACCATGTGCTTCAACCTTATTTTCATCAGCATCAACGTGCACATGATGATTCCAAACGGCACATTGGGTTGATCGTATTGTGTAAAAAAGTCATCGCTGAAACCATCTTTCCTTATAAAATTATGTAGCGCGAAACATGCACTGGTAATGTTCATTTGTGTAACCAACAGATATGGTGGCATCCTCTTAAATATAAGGAATTGTGCTTTCAAGACTCCAAATGAATGCTCAATAACCTTTTGTAGTTTTGCACGTGCATGGTTAAATTTTTCTTTATTGGTCAATGCACGGCTCCTACGAAGATCTCCAAGCCAATACCTAATATTACGATATGGAGCCATAAATCCTCGTATGTATGCATAAGCGGCATCACAAAGATAATATTTATTTGTAAATATATATAAACAATTAGAAATTAAAGTAATATACAAATATTTAACAAACAACTAAAATACCTGGTGGTGGTAACGGGAATTAAGTATTTGTATATGATAAAGCCTCTGATAATATTCTAGAATCATGTGCTACCCCTTCCCAGCCCACCACAATGAATGTAAAAATCATGTTAAACTCATAAATTAATACGTTTGGATAACAATCCCCTTTTCCCCTGCCTCTATATAAATCTTGTTTACTAGCACGAACAACAGCATGTATCAAAGTTCCATGTAGTGCACCCACCGCTCCTTTGAAAATCTGTCACAATTTTTTGTTATGTCCCAGAATATTTGGATTCGGATTAAAAGAAGTTGGTACTATCATATCTTTGGCAAAAATCAACATGTTGATGCATCTATGTCCCTAGATCATGAGTTGTAATGTAATAAATCTTGTCTGTCTGATTATGATGTAATTGTATCAATTAATGAAATGATATGAATTGGTTCTTACTTGTGATGTTTAATATTTCATTAATAAGTTGTGATTGAATTGATTGGGTTTATGAATGTTTGAATGATTGCACATTATGTTATATTAATTAAAACATTCAAACTTAACTTAATGAAGTTCTCATGCGAATGGCCCATGCGAATGGACCACACGCATGAATAACTTCATACGATTGACTCAATCGCACGACTGAACCAGAGACTGGATCAGTCGTATGATTGACACATAAGATTGACTCAATCGCACGACTGAACACTCAGTCGTGCGGATGAATCAACCGCATGGTTCAATCGCACGACTGAACCATACTTATGGCCCAGTCGCACGATTGAACAATACTAACCTATAAATAGACCCAATTCGTGGAAAAACGTAAGCATTCATCCCATTACGATTCCAGACGTACCCTAGCCGTCCAGAAGCCTCCCAAATCGTTCTCCAAGTTCACAGAACACATCAGATCGGTTCCTAATCGATTTCTGACGTTGATTTCAATTCTTGATTGATTCATCGTGTGTTCTCACTGATTGGATCGCCAATCAAATAGGATTCCGCACTATTTGAGTTGGTTTAACACGCAATCACTAGGTATTTCGTTCAAATACCAGGTCCTAACAAGTGGTATCAGAGCTTTGGCTCTTGATTTCGTGTTGATTCAATCAAGATTGCATAAAAGTTTGTGTTTTTGCACGAAAAACGCAATCTTTGGCATCAAAAGTGATCTTGGACGTTCCCTGCTCATCGAAGTTCAGTTTCTACGGACTAGGCGATTAGGACTTGTGAAATTTCGAATTTTTACGGCTGAAACCCGTCAAACCTAGAAATTTTCGCAAAACAGCAGCTTCAGTCGCACGAGTGACCCATTCGCACGACTGGACTCCATTCGCATTGCTCATTCGCACGACTGGACCTAGTCGCACCCTCATTCGGCCGACTGAACCGTTCGTTCGCATAACTCATTCGCACCAGATTCATTCGCACGACTGAACCATTCGCCCTGTTCAGTCGCACGGTTGAACCAATCGCAGAGTTCATACGCACGATTAAGACCATTCGCATTCTTCAGTCGCATCAGTTAAAGTTTATTTGATTAGATACTAAGTTTATTAGCCATGGAAGATCAGATGTCAGCCTTTACTGCTGGGAAAGGACTCGAGGATTCAGAACCTGCTGCTGCTTGAGAGTGAGGTGGGTAATCACAATAAACCACCAAAGCTCTTGACTTTAGATGAGTTTCCCCACTGGAAACAACGTTTTGAGATCTACCTCAATGGAGTAGATCCTAATCTGTGGGAAGCTATTGAGGTTGGTTATAGTACACCGGTGGGAGCAGATGGAGTTAAATTAACGTTAAGTGGGATGACAGACGCACAGAAAGTAAAGTACAATGCAGAGAAAAGGGTTTATGCATTGATCACTCAGTCTATCCCCAAAGACATATTCCACCAGTACTCAGAGAACAAGCAGTCCAAGAAACTGTGGGATGAGCTAGAGAAGAGATATGATGGGAATGCATCATTGAAGGCAATCAAGGCAAAGGAGTTAAAGAAGGAATTCGATAACTTCTCATCGATTGGTAATGAGAGTTTAGATGAAGTCATAGACAGATTCTACCACTTGATGAGCGAGTTGCATACACATGGAGTGGAAACGACTATGGAAGAGAAAGTAAGCAACTTCGCAGACGGATTGCCTGATAAGTGGGCTTCATTCGTGTCTAATCTTAGACAGAATGGAATGCTTGTAAAGCTGGATATAAATGACTTCATTCTCAAGTTGCGTGAAGAAGCACTAAGGATGAAGTATAGAGCACAGAAGTCTTCGTACACACAAAATCCAGCTTTATACAACGCCACGCCTCAAGCTAAGACATCTGGAGCACCTCTCCAGACAGCATTTGTGTCTAGCTCGTCAGGTCCTTCACATGCTTCTCCTTCTGGATCAGACACGTCAGGGTCATCATGTACCCACTATATTGGATCAGAAGCAAGTGCTACCAAATTGAAGACCGAGAACCTCGGTAATGTGACCGTAGAAGTAGCTCGAGAGCATATGGATCTTTTAGCAGCAGTGGTTCATTCATATGATGGACTTGTTGCTGGGAAGATTGGAAACTGCCATCTGGCAGATGAGGACTACGAGCAGGTGGATGAAATGGAGCTTGAAAGGATGGATATAATGTGGGCCTTAGCTAGCGCTGTCCGAAGGGCGAAGAAGTTTGTTAAAAGACAGGACAGAATTTGATAGCTACTAAGGACACCACATTTGGCTTTGACAAGAGCAAAGTGACCTGCTTCAACTGTGGAGAGAAGGGGCACTTCAAGAGAGAATGTGTCAAGCCAAAGAAGACGGGTAATGGGAACCCGTTCTCATCCTTTACTCGCCAAGACAAGCAAGCTTCCAGTTCTACTTCATCAAACAAGGACCCAAAAGCCTTGACTGCTCATGATGATGAAGGACAGGATTGGAGTTTTAGGTTTGTCTCACCAGAATCTAACATTGCCAGTGTTGAAGATATTGATGATGATTCTGCGAGTGAAGGTGATCTAGCAGTTGAGATAGCGATGTCACACAGTGAAGAAACAACTGCAGCTGAGGTCAGTTACAAGCCAAAGGAGGAGACTTCCACGTCAGAAACAGAAAAGTCAGAATCACCAGAACCAGAGACGTCTGATGCTGCGTTGATGGCTAACTCTTCTGAAACAACACAGGTAAGTACAACTGACCAAATGTTTAATAATCATGCTTGTTCTAACTGTGATATGTTTAGGAATAGCATTGATGAAAAATTTGCTAGGTTATTAGATCACAATGATAACTTAGTAAAAGATTTACAACTATGCACTGAGGCCAATAGAGTTCTAAAACAAAATGAGCATAGTTATAAAGAAAAGATAGACCTATTGACTAAACAGCTTAGGGAAACCGAAGTAGTTGCCTTTAACCAAGCAAATGACATTAGGTACTATCTAAACTCCCTAGAGGACACTAAGAAGCAAAAGGCAGTTCTAGAAGTAGAAGTTAATTCCTTAAAACAGAAACTGCATAGTTGGACTAGTTCTTCACACATAGTTCAACACTTAGTGAGAGAAAGGAATAACGGGGAGGGATTAGGCTACAAAGTGGTTCCACCACCACCTGAGACCTTGATGAACACCAAGTCTAAACCAGTAAACAACAACCCCATCAAGGATCATGTGGTGACCACTCCTCTTGTTACTGATCCAGACACATCATGTTCATCTACTGAATCTGGACAGAAACAAAAGGAGGCCACTTCAAAGGCAAAGGGTAAATTGCCTTGTGTTAATCTGGAAAATGAATTTGAAAAAGTTAACTTAAAGTCAGGGTCAAACAGAGTCAAATCAGAACCTAAAAGGACTTCAAACGTTAATTTTTCACATGCTACAAGTCAAAAACCAGTTAACCAAAAGTGGAACACGTTAAACAGGTTAAAACAGTTAAATTTGTTAAACCAGAGAAAACATCAAACATGCAAGAGTCAAAACCTAAAGTGATTGATGTTACTAGAGTGTCACGCATTTCTCCACAAAGAAAGTCTACTCATAAAGTTGATAGCAGATCATGCTACAACTGTGGAGAATGTGGACACATTGCTTCCTATTGTCCTTTCTATCAGACACCTAGGAAGAAGATTGATCTTCAGGACTCTAGACCTAGGTCTTCTAAGAGGAGTTCTCTAACTCCACCTAGAAGATCTAGTGAACCTAAAGTCCAACCTGTAAGCCAGACGACTGTTTATCATAAACAGGCATTGCACAAATCTGGCTTATGGAAAGAGAAGTCATCCTGTGTGTCTGATACTGATGACAAGAAGGAATCTGAGCTACCCTCACCCTCTAAGGGTCAATGGGTAGAGTTTATGATGTGTGATGCCTCTGGGAAACCCAAGACAGTAAAGGCTTGGGTTCCTAACCTAAACTAATACATTTACTTGATATGTGCAGGGTGTTCGATATAGCGCTGAGACTAACACGTGGATTATAGACAGCGGAGCATCCAGGCACATGACAGGAAATAGAGCCCTTTTATCAAACGTCAAACAAATAAAAGGAGGGCATGTTTCCTTTGCAGGAAACAAGGGAGGATACATCACAGCACAGGGAGAAGTGGGAAATCAGAAAGTTAAGTTTGATAAGGTGAACTACGTTCAACAACTTCAGAATAACTTACTTTCTGTTTCCCAAATCTGCGATAAAGGATTTAAAGTCATCTTCGACAACAAGAAGTGTTACGTGCTGAAGAAAGACTACATGATCCCAGAGGACCAAGTTCTGATGACTGCTTCAAGATATAAAGACCTTTATGTCTTGGATCTGTCAACAGCTGCTACAACGGATCATGAGGTTCAGTGCTTTCTATCTAAAGCTACTGAGAAGGACTCAATCTCCTGGCATAGGAGAATGGGACACATTAGTCAAAGGAAGATGAATCATTTGATTCAGAAGGATTTAGTGAGAGGAGTAAATGTCAAGAACTTCCAACTTCCTGACTTTTGTGTAGCTTGCAAGAAAGGCAAACAGACAAAGAAGTCTCATAAGGAAAAGAAAGTTCATTCAATAGAACTTCCTCTTGAACTTCTTCACATGGATCTGTTTGGTCCAGTCAGTACAAGGAGCATTGCAGGCGATTTGTACTGTTTTGTGGTCACTGATGACTACTCAAGGTTCACTTGGGTAATGTTTCTGAAATCCAAATCAGAAACATTTGAGTCATTCAAGGAATTAGTCACCACTCTGGAATCTCTCTACAAGCTAAAAGTTAGACAAGTACGCTCAGACAACGGGACAGAATTCAAGAATCAATGGATGGAGGCATACTGCAAGGAAAAGGGAATTGTTCATCAATTCACTTCAGCCTACACGCCTCAGATGAATGGTGTTGCTGAGAGGAAAAATAGAAGCTTGATAGAGACTGCACGGACTATGCTGGCTGACTCGAAACTGCCTATCCAATTCTGGAATGAGGCAGTAGCAAATGCATGTTATACACTGAATCGAGTCCTAATAGTCAAGCGCCACGGAAAGACATGTTATGAGCTACTAC
This sequence comes from Flaveria ramosissima, assembly GCA_025215565.1. Lineage (NCBI taxonomy): Eukaryota > Viridiplantae > Streptophyta > Magnoliopsida > Asterales > Asteraceae > Flaveria > Flaveria ramosissima. Next base: position 57,676 of record JACVEC010000151.1, on the reverse strand, counting down.
AAAGACGCAAACCGAATTTGGAGTATCTTGAACCTTTTGGCGCGCCGTGTACACTTCTGAAGAAGACACAAGAAGGAAAATTCAGCGAGAAGGCAGATGAAGGAATCTTTCTAGGATACAACATACCGAATAAGCGAGTTTACAATAACTCAACGGGTCTTGTAGAAGTGTGGTGTAATGTCGACGTTCAGAGATATACCACACCACCTACAGGCAAAGGACCTGCATACTTCTTCGATTATGATGGATTCTTCAAGTCCTTCAACATACCTCTCTCTCCCTCGGATGATGAGTTAGCTACTAGGATGATGTATGATATTCTGAATACACCATCTAGCACACAGGGAGAATCATCTACTCAGTCAGGGGGAGTAGTCGATGACAGTGACTCCTCCTCTGAAGATGAAACTGAAGCAGATGACCAGAACAGTCAGGAGGAACAGGTTCCAGTTCCTGAAAGTCCACAAGCATCTACGAGTGATGCTCCTTCGACTTCAGAACCTCAAACTCCAACTACCTCAGATGCAGAACAAAATGTTCATAATCTCGGTTCTGAGGTGGCTGTTCCTACTACTCCAGGATCACGACTAAACGTCTATCATCCCCTTGACAATGTTATTGGGGATGTCAGATCAGGAGTACAAACCCGAAATCAGTTATACTCAGCTGATTACGCCTCGGTTATGGAGAAAGGTTACATTCATGATGGTGCTTATCGATGTTTTGTCTCGCAGGTTGAGCCAAAATATGTCAGTGAGGCACTAAATGATGAGGCGTGGGTGAGTGCCATGCAAGAAGAACTTCTGCAGTTTAAGAAGTTAGGTGTATGGACTCTGGTTGATAGACCTAAAGGTGCTAAAGTCATTGGCACTAAATGGGTACTAAAATGCAAGAAGGATGACCAAGGGGTCATTATCAGGAACAAAGCTCGACTGGTGGTTCAAGGTTTTCGCCAAGTCGAGGGAATTGACTATAATGAGGTGTTTGCACCCGTGGCAAGGATGGAAGCTATTCGTATCTTCCTTGCCTATGCATCGTACATGAAGATCAAAGTCTACCAATTAGATGTAAAGAGTGCATTCCTTCATGGGGAAATCAGGGAAACAGTCTATGTAAGTCAACCCGAGGGATTTGAAGATCCTTATCATCGGGATAGAGTTTACAAGCTCGACAAAGCTTTATATGGGCTTCATCAAGCTCCTCGAGCTTGGTATGAGAAACTCTCAACTCATCTGGTGAAACACGGCTTTCGCAGGGGAGTAATTGACTGTACACTGTTTATTAAAGAAAAGGATGGCGACCTACTGCTTGTACAGATATATGTTGATGACATAATCTTCGGGTCAAAGAACGAAGAGTTATGTAAAGAGTTTGAAGCAGTAATGAAGAAAGAGTTTGAGATGAGTGCTATGGGGGAGATGAAGTTCTTTCTCGGGTTACAGGTGGATCAAACACCTAATGGAATCTTTCTACATCAGACCAAGTATGTAGGAGACATTCTCAGTCGCTTTGACATGGAGAATGCTTCTGCTGCTGGACTCCACTTGCTACGAATCATGATATAGCACCTGATGAGAATGGAGATCTAGTAGATGCCACTATGTACCGAGGAATGATTGGATCCCTCATGTATCTCACTGCCTCAAGACCTGATATTATGTATGCTACATGTCTATGTTCTAGATATCAGGCTAAACCAAAGGTCAACCATCTGATCGGGGTCAAGAGGATTTTTCGTTATCTGAAGGGTACACCCACACTTGGATTGTGGTATCCTCATGATGATGACTTTGAGCTTACCGCGTATAGTGACTCGGATTACGGGGGCTGCAAGATGAACTACAAGTCTACATCAGCGGGGTGTCAATTCTTTGGGAGAAGATTAGTTACCTGGCAGTGTAAGAAGCAGACATCGGTTGCATTGTCAACCTGTGAAGCCGAATATGTTGCTGCTGCAAGTTGCTGTTCACAAATCATCTGGATTCAACAGCAAATGCGGGATTACGGTTTAAAATTCTCATCTACTCCTATTTTTGTTGATAACTCTGCTGCAATTGCAGTAACTAAAAATCCGGTCCAACATCCTAAGACCAAACACATCGGTATTAAATACCATTTCATAAGAGATTGCTTTGAAAAGAACTTAATTGATGTGGTTAAAATTAATACTGATTTTCAACGCGCTGACCTCTATACTAAAGCCTTTGATAAACCACGTTTTCAATATTTATTAGAGGTCAACGGCGTTAAAAAGAAAAGTGAGGTAATTCCTGATGATGAAATGTGTAGTCCGATGTAGTTTAGTTAAAGTTTATTTTATTTAATTTTATTTGTCTATTTATTTTATTTTATTTAAACTCATGTTATTTTGCTGTTTATTAAAATCCTAAAATAATTAAACCAGAAATGATTTTAGTATTTTAGGGGGAGAATATGTCAGCAAGTTAACATTAAAAAAAAAAAAAGAGGGAGAAGGAGTAACTAGCTGAAATAAGGTAGATTGTGTCTGTGATACCGATTCAATACCTTTGGAAAATGATAGTACACAGGAACAAATCAAGAGGGACTTTAAAATTTAAGTTTTGGAAAGATGCAAAAGTTCAAAGTATAAATCTGTGTAGTCTAAGCAATACAAAAAGGGAAGATGATAGAAAACTGGCAACTCCTAAGGTGACACAAAGAAAGTAGACTTAGAGGCTGCTAGACCATATATGATATGTTGGTAGATTCAACACAATAGACAAATAGACCTGATTGGTGATCTCAAGATAAAACTAAGTTGTTCAACTGACTGTGGGCTTCCATCTTATCACTGGTTAACACAATCAACAATATTCCAATAAGGGGTAATGAGCAATTAAACGCCACAAATGTGTGCGGATGACCATAATTAGAGCAAAGCAAGAAAAAATTGAAAGACAAATGCAATAAAGCTAATGACTTATGTTGTTGGTGCATTTTGTGCAAAATAAAATAAGCTGCTCTAACAAGGAGATAGGTTGTGTGCCTCTCTGCTGTGCGATGGCACTGACCTGAGGATAAGCATAACCTAGATATTCTAGAATTCATTGTTGTTTGCCGCCTCTCTGCTGTGCGATGGCACTGACCTGAGGACAGGCTTCTCTTTGAAAGCTCTAAGAATAGTCTCTTCTTGTAATAATACCCGTAGACCGCTCAAAAGCTCCTGAGGAATGTTGATTACCATATAAGTGTGGGATCCACAAATGTTAGTTGAAATAATTAAACCTAAATAAGTCACCAGTCTGTGTCAAAAGTCTGTGTATGGATTTAAGTGGACAAACATACTGACAATCATTGTGGCTACATTCTCAAAGGTTCAAATCAATGTGAAAATCTAAGAGTTTCAGTATGATTTCCTTATGTTGCTAACGACTCTGGATGAACACCGAGAACTTGAGCATCAAAAGTTTAATAACTAGTCCCAAATGATTTGAATTGCCTGTATGATTCCAAAAATTGAATTGGTCCAGATATGATCAATCTAAGTTGAAGCTATCTACTCCCGAACCAAATCCCGTAGATATCAATCTCTGGATTTATCTCTCACAAAAAGCCAAAAATATGTCTTGTTTATGTAATTAGTTTAAAGTCTTAAATTAGTTAGTCGTTTTAATTTTAATTTGAGTCAAGTGTCGGGCTACATCAGGAAAATCAGAAGGAATCAACTCACTAAAAGGGTCATGTCTGAGATGACCATATGTGCTTTGAAAGGTTAAAAAAGTCACGTCTGAGGTGACAAAGTGTTTTTAAAAGGGTCACGTCTGAGGTGACCAAAGTGGTTAAAAGGATCACGTCTGAGGTGATCAAAGTGTTTTCAAGATAAAAGGATCATGTCTGAGATGATCAAAGGCTCATAACGTTAATTTAATTAATATAAAAGAGTTTAAAAGTAAATTGGTAAAAATGGCAGAAAATTAACTAAGTATGACCCATTCGCACGAATGGACCATACGTATGGGCTAACCATACGAATGAAGTCCATTCGCACGAATGAACTATGAGTATGGACCATCAACCGAATGGACCATACGATTAGTCCAGTCGGAGGCTTAAGTGCGAACGAGTGAGTCAGTCGCACGACTGAACTTCAGTCGGACGACTGGAGAAGGGCGACTGACCCAATCGCACGACTGAGTCCCACTCGCACGACTGAAAGGTGCGTATGAACTCAGTCGCACGATTGGATCTAGGGTTGGTATAAATAGAGGTGGAGTCGGTCGCAGAGACTCATCACCCTCAAATCGCCCCTAAATCGCACTCCCTACCGTTACTCTGCCAAAATTTGATTTGCCCTAGTTTTACCTCTGATTGTGATTCACTGACTTTCGACATTCATCATACAGGTATTTTGAAGTCTTCTTTCATCAAAAACAGAAAGATTGGAACCCTAATTGGGATTGTTCGACTGTGAAAAGTGACCGAGACAAGCAAACCCTAATAACCTATTAAAACCAAGCAAAATGTTAAAATTAAGTAAAATAGGTTATTAGTAAAGAGAATGCGACTCTAATGAACCGGTTAATTGAGTTAAAAGACTTAGTTTGTGAAGTTTCGAACGATTGACGACTGAACAACTGAGACAGACGACTGGTCGTCCGGATGAACTTCAGTCGCACGACTGAAGGGAGCGATTCACTTAACCGCACGACTGAACTATGCGAATGAGACTCAGTCGCACGACTGGTGTAACCGCATAAGAGTACATGCGCATGAGTCCAGTCGCACACTCAGTCGTGCGCATGAGGTCATTCGCACGTCTGAAGTTCAATCGCACGGTTCAGTCGCACGACTGTCTTCAGTCGTACAACTCAATCGCATGACAGAGATTTTATTCAAAGTCTAAGTGTTCATTATACTCTTAGCCAAAGGAACTAATGTTTATATTGTTATGTGTTACAGATGGCGAGTCGATGGACATGAGCACCAAGCACAACATATGTGCTCATCTGGATTTGACATCCAGGAACGCAGCTGACTTCTCAGGCATTATTACATTTTTGTTGAGATCCAGGATCGCTCATGCTATTCTACACCATGCACTCCGTATAGATCAGTGCAGCAGGCCTTCTGGGAAGGCGCATCTGTTGATAGATCCTCTGAGCCTCATTGCATCAGGAGTTCGATTTTTGGTGAGGCTATCACTGTATCAGAGGAGGATCTGAGGATTGTTCTACAGCTTGGGGACGATGCTGATTGTCCTACTCGTCTACACCCCCTCACTGTCAGAGGATGTTTCATGAGAGCCAAGTACTCTGGGGACATCAATGCTGGGGTACTCAACAAGAGTAACCTCTGTCCCCAGTTTAAGTACCTTGCGCACGTGCTGCTAAAGTGTATAGCTTCCAGGAAGGGAGGTTTTGATGAGCTTTCCGACCAGATCCAGAACGCGTATGTTGCGTTGGTGCTGAACCACCCGTTCAGCTTCTCCAAGATGATATTCACCTACCTGGTGGAGAACATCGAGGGGAAAGGGAAGGAGGCTTCTGTATGTACCCCAGATTTATGCAGATGATCATTGACCAGAAGCTCCCTCCCTGCCAAAGGAGAAGGATGATGCTGTTGCTCTTGAGGTCATGGATGACACTACGCTTGGCCGGATGAAGGTATACAGGGGGAAGCAGGTGAAGCCCCCTGTCAGGAGGTTGTTTGGGCATCTGGCCCGTGCTGATTATGTGGCGCCAGCCAAGAGAAAGTGGCGCCACGATGACAGTGATTCGGATGTTGAGCATATTGCTATACCAGATACTGACTCTGATGATGATGATAGCGGCGACGCCGGGGATGATATGCCTGCTCCATCTAGAGGCACTGATTCAGACGTTATTCCCCCGGGGTCAGCCACTGCCGGAGAGGTCGCTGAGATGGCCGGTTTCCATCAGGAGTTTGTGGCTGGTGATCTAGAGGAGGAGGAGTCAGATGAGGAGCCCCTCACCAGGACTGTGGGAAGTAAAGTTGTTCCCACAGACCACGGGCTTAGGGTGGTTGGTGAACACCCTCGGGACTCCTCAGAGAGAGAGACTGACCCGAACTATGTTCCGGGTCAGTGAGCAGAGCTGCAGGGGGAGCATCCACTTCCACCGGGACTAGGAGGAAGCGGATGGCTCAACCCCATGGATTGAAGAAGAAGAAGCGTCGCCTGACCTTCGTCACTACTACTTCCACCACCACAGCCACCACTACCACCACTACTGACATACCACCCATCACCACAGCCACCACATCCACTACTCCACTACCACATCCACCACCTTACCTACCACCACTGTATCCTTCCCATCCACCACCAGACCATTCACACCTACTTCACCAGCATCAGCCCACCGACCCATATTCACCACTGCCACTGCCACCACCACCACACATCATGCTGGACCCTCAGCCCAGCCTTCACATGCTTATGGATTTACTCTACCTCACATCGGGGTAGAGGAGCAGCTCTCAGCGCTTAACCGTATGGTGATGCGTCTGCTTGCTGCAGATGAGGAGAAGGCGGCGCAGATCCGCCAGCTGACCGACCTGACTGCTGCCCAGTCTCAGCAAATGGCAGAGCAGGCTCGGGTGATCGACCAGCAGAGAGTCGAGGTGTCCCAACTCCAGGACCTGCAGGCTCAGTCCGTCAAACGTATAGAGGAGTTGGAGACGACCAACAAGACGATTATGCTGAGGCTAAAGGGGTCGAAGGATGAGCCCCTGAAGCTAAAGGAAGGTGACGGGGATGATGGAGATGGTGATGATGAAGATGATGATGATGATGAGGAAGATGATGATGATGAGGAGACTGAGGAAGACAGGACAGAAGGTCATGATGATGATGACGAAGCAGAAGGAGGGGATGCGGCTGCATCGGCCTCTGCTTCAGGTCAAGAGCGAAGATCTAAGCATCGACAGGACCAGTCATCCACCACTTCTGCTCCTCCGAGCGACACGCCCCAGATTCAAGACAAAAGTACTGATTAGATGTCTTATGTATTTATTTATTTTGTACTTGAATCATGTAATGAAAAACAAGTGTGTTAAATGTTTATATATTAAGTTAATATAAGTCTGTTTGATTAATTACTAATGGTTTATGTGTTGAATGTTTATATCAAACAGATCCAAACTTTCAAAGGGATGAGTTTGACTTTGCTCCCCTTCAAATGGTCAAGACTCAATTAACCATGATTCTTGACCTACAAGGGATAGTGAGACGGTCTGTGAGTTATACCCCTGAAGAAGGGGAAATAATTCATGACCTATCTGATGAGCAACTGGCAGAGATGTTCAGACTCAATCCCGATGAAATAGTCAAGGACGCTCCAACAGTTGATTCAACCAGTGATGAGGAACTTAATGACATTGATGAAGTTGAGGTTGAAGACATTACTGCAGAAGAGTACCCTCAGTATGCTGACGCCGAGGGAAATGTGGTCCCCAATCTGGGTGAATCCCTAGTCAGTGATACGTTTGAGGTACTAGACAAGATGGAGCAGGAAACTGAAAAGACTGAAGGAACAGCCCAAGCCTCCAACGATGACGTAGACATTCGCAAGGCTGAGTGGGCTGCCTGTTTTGAAGAAGTAAGAGCCCAGCGTGCTGCACCAAAGAGAGATGCCTACACCAAGCTCTACAGAGTCAAGAAACACCATAAGGTGTCAGGCAGGATTATCTCATGGGCTTATTTTGATGACCTTAACGCTATGCAGTTAAGAGGGAGCAGGGCATAGAGTACTTCAGGTTCCCACATGATCTGAAGACTCTACCTGGTTTTGAGCTCAACCAGCTGGCTAAGCTAAAGCTGCTGTATGCTGACCCAAGAAAGATGTCAGGCTGGTTTGAGGCTGCCCTGAAAAAGGAGTACCACACCCGATGGGTTAACTTCAGACCACAACAGCCTACGAGGTATATAAGAAGGTCTGAGGTTGATGCCATTACTGGCAACCCAAGATTGTGCTGAAGTGGAGTCCCCCGCGTACTATGTCGAGAATCCCTCTCAGGGAAATGCCACAGGACTTCACTCCACACTTCAAATGGTGGTACTATGATTGGAGAACCGCTGAAGCTGTCATAGTTCTGAATAAAGAGGGCCAAATGGATACTATCAGGGTATTCGACCCGATGTGGCTAACCAACTTGTCTGCTAATGATGTCTATACATTATACAAGTGGCCACTGTTCTATGACACACAAGACATTGTACAAGCCCTCCAGTCCAAAATGTTATAACGACTTTGCTTTGCGTTCGAGATACACGCAGGAGTCACTAAAGAGGAGAAGTACAAAAAGTATAAGGAGGTGATGCAGAAGACAAGAGATTAGATAGATCTAGGTCCAAGGGGGAGTTTGTTGATGCATGTATGTCCCTAGATCATGAGTTGTAATGTAATAAATCTTGTCTGTCTGATTATGATGTAATTGTATCATTAATGAAATGATATGAATTGGTTTGTTACTTGTGATGTTTAATATTTCATTAATAAGTTGTGATTGAATTGATTGGGTTTATGAATGTTTGAATGATTGCACATTATGTTATATTAATTAAAACATTCAAACTTAACTTAATGAAGTTCTCATGCGAATGGCCCATGCGAATGGACCACACGCATGAATAACTTCATACGATTGACTCAATCGCACGACTGAACCAGGAGACTGGATCAGTCGTATGATTGACACATAAGATTGACTCAATCGCACGACTGAACACTCAGTCGTGCGGATGAATCAACCGCATGGTTCAATCGCACGACTGAACCATACTTATGGCCCAGTCGCACGATTGAACAATACTAACCTATAAATAGACCCAATTCGTGGAAAACGTAAGCATTCATCCCATTACGATTCCAGACGTACCCTAGCCGTCCAGAAGCCTCCCAAATCGTTCTCCAAGTTCACAGAACACATCAGATCGATTGTTCCTAATCGATTTCTGACGTTGATTTCAATTCTTGATTGATTCATCGTGTGTTCTCACTGATTGGATCGCCAATCAAATAGGATTCCGCACTATTTGAGTTGGTTTAACACACACAGCAAACTAGGTATTTCGTTCAAATACCAGGTCCTAACACAAACTTTTATCCAACCTTCATAAAAATTTTATGAATTATTTGATTTGGAGTATTGAAATCTCGCTTGATAACCCCACGTATAAGTTGATTACGACCAATTATCATAAAAACATAGTCATATCTTCATCTTCTCCTCAACCGAAACATGTTACAATCTTTTAAGACGAATAATTTACTCTAAAATGAGCACATAATCAGACAAATGATTAACGAGACATAAGTAGCAAGTCAATGCTTGTTTTGGGATTACCCTTGCCATAATTCTCACGTGTATTTATGCCCCCGAATAACCGAGCCTTGTCACATTCGTTTTAAAACTCTTCTCCAAAAAAGGCGAACATACAAGTACACAAGAATTAAACGAGTATCTTTTTTATTATAATCCATTATGATCATGTTTTTAATAGAAACAAATAAAAATTAAACGTAATAAACAAAAGTATTAATCGTTCTAAACATCAATAACCAACCAATCATTCAAGGGTCTTACACAAAACATATATGTTTCAACCATAACAAACCAGAAGCAAATATTATTTTCCACAAAAACAGACAATGTTCTTAACTATTTTTTAATCCTAAACTTGTTGCCATCATCGAGATCCACCCTCTCAAAACCTTAGAATCGGTGGCATGTCATCCATGCTCTCTCATATCAAACGAAACTCCAAAAATATAAAAAGCGGCCAAGAATAGATGATCTATCGGATCCTAACCCAACCAACTTCACAGCTTCTCAGAACAATAAGAAATGTCAGGCCTTCTTTGCCTTTAATCAGATATGTAGTCTTTTGCATATCAAGGCTAGATCATCAGTAGTGATAGATGATGATTTTGAGGTGTTTTCCCTTTTTATTTGGATTAAGGCTCATGGGTGTGCTCGGCATATATCCTCAATGATAGGCTCAGAACCAAAATCATAAGAGTTGGCAATCATCTTGTGTCATGAATATGGTGTCTATAAACATAAGTAGTTTGACACGATGACAAAAGATGACCCCAATAGTCGATGTTGTTTGTGTTGAAGTCCATTTTACTAACCCTTAGTGGCATATTACCATCAAATAATTGAGCACAATCTTGGAAAAGGCAATGGAACTGTTTTTAATGATACCCTGTCCTTCGGATGCCCTAACCGAAAGTAAAAAATTTATAGTTTATGTTTATATGTATTTGTTAAAAGAATTTGTATATGTACCATACCTTTTTGAATTCTTCCCATTCTCCATTGTTAAGGTAAAAGTGTTTGTTTTAGGGTTCTATATGTAGATGTTCTATATTAAGCAATTTTTGTTGCTCAATCAGACCTTGTTGTTTCCTTTCCATTTCTATACAACACACAACAAATCACAAATCATACTAAATAACAAATCAAAACAAAATCTTAAACGCAAACATAAAATCCTACCAGCTAATATCACAACTCAAACCAATATAAACCCAAATCACAAATTATACTACTAAATCACAAATAAACAAACCAAATCACAAATCATACTACTAAATCACAAATAATCCAAAAAATTACTAACAAATCACAAATCATACCACCTAATAATTCAACAAATCAAACCAAATATTAAACCAAATCACAAATCATATTACTAAAATCACAATCAATCCCACATTTCAAACCAAATCACAAATCATACCAACTAATATCACAAATCAAACTAATACTAAAAAAAATCACTAATCATACAAACGAAATCACAAATCAAAAACAAAATCAAAATCATACTACATAAACCACAAATCAACTAATCCTTAAACCAAATCACAAAGCATCATACTACTAATATCACAAATCAAACAAAACCCTAAACCAAATCATAAATATACCTTGATATCACAAATCAAACAAAACTCTAAACCAAATCACAAATCATACTACATAAACCACAAATCAACTAAAAACTTAAACCAAATCACAAACCATACTTCATAAACCATAAATCAAACAAAAACTTAAACAAAATCACAAACCTCACAAACCTTGAGGAGGGCGGCGGCAGCCGTGAGGCGGGTGGCTGCAGCCGGTGGTGGGTGGCCCAGCGGTGGTGAGGGGAAGGAGATGGGGTAGATCGATGGGTTTGGGGAAGGAGGAGAAAAGTTTTGTTTTATATGTATAAAAGGTTAGAAGAGGTTAAAAGTGTATGTGAAATGTCTTCTTCACATAGACCTCAGGAAGACCTTTTTTAATGAAAGGTCTTCTCAAAAAACAAACAATTTGCAGAACTCAACTTCTAAACGTGGTCTGCGCGGCACAGACAAAAGAGGTCAGGAAGTGCTTCTCAAAAAACAAACACCCCCTAAGTCTTCTATGTCTGATAGATTGGTCACGAAGTCGAGATATAATAGCTTCTTACAGATTCATTTATAAGCATAAAGGTTATCTGAATTTAAAAAAAAAAAGAGAATAGACTAGCTTCCTTCATCTCAAAGGTTGGATGATTAGTGGCATTTATCGATTCTTTGTCATTTCCAACCTTCGTCAAGATAGAAAGAAAGGATGTCTTGCTCTTAAACTGAAGTGGTACGAATCAATTGATGAAGAGGGAAGAAGGAACATATGGGAATGATTATTTTTTCATTGGGTAGGGTTTTGAGTTAAGTCAATGTTGGGGAATATAATCAAGATGCCCATCACATGGCATGCATATGGATTAGGGTTAAACTTAACTGAGTAATGGATGTAGTTAGTGATATGGATAAAATAAAACTTGTAAAACTTTTGAAGGTAATATTATGTTTTTAATTTATTAAAAGTGAATCGTTATTTATGTTAAACTTGGAGGAGGAAAACTGAATTTAACTCTAACTAATATATTGCAACAACCAAAACATAATTAAAATTAGAGAAAAGAAAAATCACAGTTATAAAAATGGAAGCAATGTTTCAAATTGTTAACTAATGCAACAGTTGTTGGGTTAATTGTTTATAACCGAGTCATTGGTACAAGCTGTTGGTTAGTATCTTAGTTTATTTTATTTAGTGGATGAATAAAAAAGAGTAAAAAAATGAGAAAATGATGTAATTGACCGAGTTCAATTGGAAAGGTTGATGTCCACGTTTCTAATAGGTTAGGTTGTTTTGGTCTTTGTTTGACCCTACTTTTTATGGTGAACGTTTATTATTCGTTAGATATTTTTGGATTCTATGTAGTAGGCTATTTATAGCATTTTTGCTTTGGTGAATAAAGAAGTAGTTTTTATCGTATTCTTTCTGTCATATTTACTTTCTTCTTATTATTAATATAAAAGAATTTGATCAAGAGCTTTCTTTAAAGTGTTTCTGCTTCTAGTTTTTAGGTTTGATATCCAACATTTGGTATCAGAGTCGTGTTCGGTTGAAGGGTGTGTGAGGCAGTTTTGATCGCGGGTTGAAGCATCTCAATAGCAGCCCCGATTTCTCTTGCTCAAGCTTGTTCTTGCAAGAGAGGGAGACTAACCAGGGTGCGGGGAAAACGTCCAGGAAGACATCAAAGCATGTGGTTTTGAGTTGGTTCGTTTCGCGGGTGATAGAAGACGAGAAAGGTGGTTGTGACCTTGTTTTCTTGATCAGTGGAAGAGTGCTCCCGGAACAAGCTTGAACGAAGGGGTTGGGGTTGTCAGAAAGAAGAAGGAAAAATGGTGTTGGTACCTGCTAAAGAAGGTGGTTCGTTGACATACTAATGTCAGGTTTTGACCGCTACAAACTATCAGGTGTGGGCGGTGAAAGTGAAGTCAGTTGTGGATGCATACGGAATATGGGAGACAGTCGCACCGCAAGCCTTGGGTGAAGAACCAGATGCAAAGAAGTTGAAACAAGCCCTCGCTTTCTTGTTTCAAGCTATACCCGAGGAGATGGTTTTGCAAATGGCGAGTTATACCGACCCAAAACAAGTGTGGAAGGGACTGAAGACACGATTATTGGGAGTGGATCGGATGAGAGCGGCTCGACTTGCAACATTGAAAAGGCAGCTTGAAAGCTTACGTATGAAGGAGGGTGAAACGGTTGATAGTTTTGTGACTAAACTTACCGGTTTGGCTTCAAAGGCAAGAAGTCTCGGATATGAAATTGAAGATGTTGATTTAATGAAAAGATTACTTGACTCAATGCCTAAATCGTTTCTTCAAAACGTGGGTTCGATAGAATAATGTTTCGAGTTGGACTCGATGTTATTTGACGAGGTCGTTAGAAGATTGAAGGCGTACGAGGAGCGGATAAAAGGAATCGAGAAAAACGAGGACATTCAAGGTAGGTGTTGTTGGCTAGTCAAGAAAAATCACATGATTCTGAACGTTGTGGTGTTGGATGTTCAAATCGGGGAGGCTTTGGACGTGGCCGGGGAAGAGGTCGTGGGTCGGGGAAAAGTCGTGATGGTAATGAACGTGTCCAATGGGATAAAAGCCACGTTAGATGTTACAAGTGTGGAGAATTTGGTCATTACAACAACGAGTGTCCAAAGTGGGAGAAGGATGCAAACTTGATTGAGGAGGAACCGACGCTGCTGTGAATGAGAGAATAAACGATTACGGGGGTGATTGTTGGGTTAATCGTTTATTAGCGAGTCATGGGTACAAGTCGTTGGTTAGTATTTTAGTTTATTTTATTTGGTGGATGAATAAATGAGTAAAAAAAAAGAAAATGATGTGATTGACTGAGTTCAGTTGGAAAGGTTGATGTCCATGTTTCTAATAGGTTAGGTTGTTTTGGTCTTTGTTTGACCCCACTTTTTCGTTAGATATTTTGGAGTCTATGTAGTAGGCTATTTATAGCCTTTTTCTTTGGTGAATAAAAAAGTAGTTTTTCATCGTATTCTTTCTATCATATTTACTTTCTTCTTCGTATTAATATAAAAGAATTTGATCAAGAGCTTTCTTTAAGGTGTTTCTGCTTCTAGTTTTTAGGCTTGATATCCAACAACAAGGCTTGATATCCAACAACAGTTATATTTCAACATCAAGAAGCATGATTGCAGGCTATGGTGGACCTTTGACCAATGATGGACAACAAAGTGATGGTATAACGTAGTTGCAGGCAGGCTTTCAACAGCAGCTTGTTCTTCTGAGTAGCAGGTTGTTAAGAATAATTTTGGTGCAGGTGGCAAGAACACCAATCGGCAGAAAATGAAGGGGGGCTATCAACAATATTATGGGAATAAAGCTATTGATAAGAATTCTAATTTGCAGAATTTGAAGGCTCCAGCAGTCCAGTGGATTTTGACATGGATTAAAAATGAACATGACCAGAAAACTCATGCAAAGCTGTTAAAGGTACATCGAATTATATAGAAACATTCTCATACAGTAGATGTTATACATGTAATGATGAAATGCTTCCTAGGGTCCATGTAAATTTCTTGCAGGTACACATTATTCATCAAGAACACAGTGGAAATATAGCTGAAACAGTTCTATAAGATCACAAAGGTCTTGTTGAATGTTAACTGTTCAAAACAATGGTCTGAGGTCCAACCCCATGAAACAGTCTATAAGCCAATGTTAACCACTTTAACATTTAACCACAATGATATCTCACAATGACTACTTTCATGGTTAACCAAATAGTCATTTTAAATCGAAATAAGACTCAAGAAAGCTTTAACTGTTTCCCGGGCCTCTGCAGATTTCAGAAATGTCATCCCATTTTCTGGTAGACTCGTGTAGATCTTCAATGGAGAACCAGAAATGTATTTGTCGGAGTCGCTGCAGAAATCATCACCGAGAAGTGCACGAATTGGGTCACTAACCCCACATTGATCTTGGTTACTATAGTCTGCATTTGAACTGGAACCAACCCACTTGGAACCCAACAGAAAATCTGGTCTTGAGTATGTTTTGTGGTTCGATTTATTATCCTCTTTGTCAGATTGCTTAGCACCAAATTCCCCTGCATCATGCTTAACTGAAAGAAAAAAAAGAAAGAAAAAAGAAAAGAATAACAACCGCCTTCAACATATCAGGTTGATGTTCAAATTCGTGGAAAACTGGATCAAGCAAACACTACACCCCCACAATTTATACGACCAAGTTACAAGATCACGGCTCTATATCTATACTAATAAAGCAAAATAAAAATTCTGCCACTTGTTATCTTCTCATACTCTCCTTGCCACATGTCATTTTTTCAAGCTCATTGCCACATGTCACTAGCATAAAATATTATCATTTAATGATCATAATAAATGCTAAAGATATTCTTTCCCACTTGTAAAACGTATTTTTATGAAAAAAATGTAATTTTAAAAATATAATAACAAATATGGTTTTTTAATACAAACAAGAACTTTTAAAAAATGACGTTTAAAAAACAAATTTTTAAAAAAAATTGGAATGTTTAAAAAGCATTTTTAAAACAAAATTTTTTAAAGAGGAAATTATAAATATTATTATTACTTTATTACTTAAGTTAGTTGATTATATGTAATTCGAATCATATCTTATCAAAAAATTTATTTTATAATTTTTCAATATTAATTACTAACTACTATTTAATATTTTAATTTTAACCTTGTGTAGAACACGGATTTCTAAACTAGTTATTAATATCAAGTTTAAAAACCTTCAATCTCCCCTTTAATCTTGATACGGACGTGTTCCCCATCAAAACACTACCTGCTCATCCTCTTAGCAAAGTTAGCCGCTTCCTCCCTCTGGTTACCGGCTCATGCGTTTTAAGTGTCAAAAGACCAAAATTTCAACATCGGTAACCATGGTTTTAAAAAGCGAGAAGGACAACAAGACGACATTGTGTAAAATCGAGGTGCAAAGTGCAAAAGCGCAAGGTTTATTGTCACAAGGGCAATGGTTTATTATGATATTTTTAAATTGATTACATATAATATTTACTATAATTTTAATCTTTTCACTTAAATAGACATGTAAGAATAAGTTTTAGGTCAAATATGATAAACACCTAAACATTAGGGATGCAATAAGTAATCTAGTAAAAAGTTACTTATATAACTAGAGAACATCCTAACACTAAAAAGTCGTGATCTTCATCTCCATCAAAGCCTCTTATCTTCTTCTACTGAAAGCCTCAAATCAAGCCTATCATCTTCATCTCCATCACAAGTAAGCTTTTATTTCATCTTGTTTGTAACATGTTTGAGCCCATTTCTTCTCCGTTTAATCACCATGTTCAAAGCGCTAAAGCAGAAAAAAGCGTGTAAGCACCAAGGCGCATGCTCCATGTAAGTGCGCCTCCTGTAACGGAAAGCCCAAAGACCTATGGCTGATGTCACCTCCGCCACAGGCGTGCTTTTTTAATCCAAGTCGGTAACATTCCTTAACTTGCTTCATCCTTCCATTGGTTCACTTTAGTCATTACTTGAACCACAATGGTACTCATGACCTCTTTAACGACTTCAACCTCTACCAGCTCGGTTAACTCATTCACGATCTTCACATTCGTTCCATAGTTTATATTGTTCATTGTCATAGTAAACAATAACTTAACTTGTGTATCCTCGATCGTGTCTCGCAATTTTATCCATTCCTCAAAAGCTTTTAGTTGTCCCATCATTTCTTCAAAAAGCATTGCCTCATTCTTTGTTTATTGCCAAATTAAAGCAGCTATCCGTTAATTTTTTTTCCAGCATAGAATTTAACAATCTCCCCATGAGTACCTTATCATCAAGCAAAGAACCAAGATTCTTGTACCTTGATGGTAACCCACTTAGCTTACCGGCAAAATTGTCAATTGACTCTTCCTTTTGTCTACAACTATTCCACTTTGGTTCTTAGAGTTTGCAAACGTGCTTTTTAAACTCTCTCGGCTCCCAAATAACGAACCCAAATTGCAGAACGTCTTTGGGTGTAGAATGGTAATTTAAAGCGATACTTCCTCATTTTCTCCATCATGCTTCTCATCACAAAATCGATAGCCTCTCACATAACAAAATGAGCGGCTAAAATAGTCTCCATCATGATCAACCAAGTGGTGTAATCAATCGATGTTAACTTTGGGCATTGCAACATAATGTTGCTTGATTCTCAAGGTGGTACAACTACTTCATTAACCAGTGGGTTTTCTGTCATGATTCTTGCCTTTTTTCATCTCACCTAAACCATAAATCAAAGAACAAAAACCTTGCTTCGTAAGCTAGTGTCTTCCCCCCTCGTTTAGCTTGTGGTGACTCGTCCCTCGAGCTTTGCACACCACCTCAAACAAAGTTGCAAGCATTCAAGTTTTTTCTTAATTCTCGATTACTCCCTAAAAGCATCTTGCGTCTCTTATTCGCTTGGTCTTTATCTAGTACTCTTGGAAACACCTACTGCCTTCTGATCCGTCAAAAAATCACCACAAAAACTACCCTTTTCTTTTTCCTTCTTTGTCGATCACCAAGAGCAAGCAAACAAAAAGTTATTCTTTATATTTTCAAATATTCATGCACCAGCAAAACAATTAATTAAGCGGTAGATTCTTTGTTGTGCACCTTATTTACTCAATTAACATGCAACCTAAGATTCTCCAATAGATTAAAAAAAACCTTTTGTTTCATACTTGCTCGACAAAGAAGAAAAAGAAAAATAAACTAATCTCTTGATCGCAACTTACTTCTCACAGGTTGCTTTGTCCCGTTTCACACGAATCTATATTCTATGTTCAAGAATTCCTTTAATCTTTAACGTGAATCACACAAGTCAATCATACTCACTTATATCACTTAGGTTTTCATCGTCTCTTACTTGCTTCAAACAACCGGCCTTGACAATCTTTTAATCGTTTCAAATGATTGAATTTGGCTTCTCACCTTGATGTTAATCGCTTCGCACAACCGGGCCGCTTTCACAACTTCTTGATCTCCTTTAATCGTCTCTCACGACTAGTTCTTTGGTGGTCTTGTTCCTTACTTTTTGTTCTTCTTTAATCGCAAGGCCTACTCTGATACCAATTATTAAAAAATCGAATCGAGCATACACTTGAACACCCACGTTTTATATGATCAAATCATAATACCACAGCTCTATATTATTAATAACAAAAGCCCACTCATACATAGACTCCTTAACCTTCTATTTATATTAAACCAATAACTTGCAAACCAAACTTCCTATTAAACTTAACTAGGAAACCAAATAACCTAATTAAATAACCAAATCAAACTCAAATACTATAACCCGAACTAATAAACAAATAATAAACTAATTTTAATAATTATCAAGATAAAAACCTTAAAACTGCGGTATTGTTAACCTTGCACTAGATATAAATAAAAACAACGCACTTTGATTTTTGTTTCAGGCAATTTCATATATACCAAAAAAACTTGCATAATATCATGTTTACGCAATCAAAAAATTTATATCCAATATACCCATGTAAAATACTTAAACATTCATATTCAGGACCCGCCCTGACATGTCCTAAAATCTACCAAAGTTGCATGTTATGACTGGTTACCCAAACCGGTAACCACCCGTTTCACCACTTCTATTGTTTTAGGAATTTTTGCACAGAAATAAATACACAAGAAAATAAAAAACCAGATAGTTGTAAGAGACAAAGAAGGCTACTTCAACTTTTGAATTCTAATGATAAGCCTATCAACTTCAACAAATGAACACTTAGAAAGATGCAATAACAAATGAAAATTTACAACTTCAATTTGCATATAATGTAATAATGAAATCATACTGATTTTTCAAACTGATTATTTGCATGAAAAAACAAACAAGAAAATATAAAGCAAGAGGCAGCTGCGAGATACTCCCTCCTCACAAATACAAAGAGAAACACTTTGATTTTTGTGTTCTAATAAAAAGCACTTCAACTGCCACAAACGAAAATTTAAAACACTTTATTATTCACGAGGTTGAATCTGTATATATCATTGACAACCATTAGTAAAGGATGTTACCTGAATTGGCCTCAACAGATTGATGTTCATCCAATGGGCTTCCACTTAAAAGAGGAGTATATTCACTGAAAACAGAAGCAGCAGAATGACCCAAAGGTGACAAAGAATCCCGGCCATAAGCTTCCCAGTCATCCAGTTGAGACGAACTGTCAGTGGGAATGCCACGATGCACAACTGAAGCATTTGAATTATTGTTGCTCTTTGGCATCTTCAAATTTTGAGATTGTAACAGCACAGCATCTAACAACCCACTGTCCCTGTCAGACTTTGTTTGACCAATCAATATAGATTGTTGGATTAAGGTATCAACAGATTCAAGGGAAGGCAGTGGGGAAGAAGGTGCTGCATTACAGCTACCCATTTGGGTAGAATATTGGAGTGAAGGGAGCTCCAGCTTCTGGGGCCACGAAATAGGCTCAGAAGAAGAAGTGTTGCCATTAAAATAGGCATGGCTGCCTGAAAATAAGCAGGACGATGATGAGATGTCACCACCATTCAAGTTTTGATCACACGAAGAAATGTCGAAAGATTGATCAACTGTCGGTAAATATTCATTGGGATCACCATCAAATACTGGATATGTATCTGATGTCCTGATCCGTTTTGGCATTGGGAATAGAAAATTATTATCACATGTAGTGGATCTCATTTCGTCTGGAATCAAGCTACCTCCAGGAAGATCAAGAAAACTGCCTCCTGGAAAATCAAGAATGTTTGGTACACATAACTCCTTTAAGTCTAAATTCTTGAACTCCACGGCTGGATATTGGACAGGATCATCTGGCAAGATTTCAGCATTTGATGTTTCGAATGTGACCGTATTTTGGGTTTGTGTATTCTCGTTTTTTCTTTGTACAGTAATGTCGTCAGGGTAAATCGGTAATCCAGCACGCTGTCTTCTTTTGGTTCTTGTGTTCCAAAAGTTCTTGATTTCATTGTCCGTACGTCCAGGTAACTGAAAAAAAAAAGATGGTTAGTAAAGAAAGCTGCAGAAGTTTGAGGTTGAGCTGTTCTAATACATATATACTAGGAATGATATCATGCAGGAGTAGAAAAACAAGAAGTAATTTACACAACTAAAAGTGTAGTGGCAGATTTCCATTAACACTGTTAACTGTAACTCATCTCCATCCTTCCAAACCAAATATACACATTTACTTATAACTGCAAACTTCTATAATCATTTCGAATTGATTTCTAGGACAGGTTTTAATCTTAACCATTTTCCTTTAGATAAAACTACAGAACACATCCAACTCAAGGTGGCAAGAAAGGTCAAAAGTCGGGTGGGGTTACAGGTCAAAACATGTAATTCTCAAAATCATATCAGTGGGGTCGGCCCAGGTCAATGTTGGCCCTCTAAAAATTTCATTTTCTTTTAAATACATAAACATCCAAAATCAAACAAAGAACAAACATAAGAAAAGGCATATATATACACACACATACATACCTATATATACATATATCTAATATCTAATATATTTAACACGGATAATATATAATCAAGTCATAAGAAACTTAAATATCATGCTTATAGGATAGAAACATTTATACAATACCGTCACTCTCATGGATAATTGATATGTTTAATATATAATATAATTAGTTAAACTTCAATCAAAAGTAAATATGTAAAAAAGAGTAACATATATGTGGCCATATAAGAGCTTGCATGACAGCTAGTTTAGCACCAAACTCACTGTTTGGGCTGTGGCTGTGAACTGAACAGGAAATTGTCAAACCCACTCAACCCATAAATGACTCGTAGGACTTGGGCATGGCTAACTTATTTAGCCAATTTTGATCCATGAAGTTTAAAACATGTTTTGAGACCCAAACAACCTCAAACATTCATAATATCTACCTAATTTTACCCATTGTTAGAGATTTGGGCCACAACTGTCCCCCTACATCCAACCATTATTGTTGGGACATCATTATGAGTTGTTCCCAGAACCATCGGATAAAATGGCCAGAAACTAGAGCAGTGTCATCCATAAGAGCTCAAACTGACAATCAGATAAAAAAGAACAAAGAGCTAACAAGATATTCTTTGCCAAAGTTAATCAAACAACACAACTTCAAATATTTAAAAATTTTCTCAAAGCCTCGTACAACAGAAAACCAGCATATTCAAAATAAATAAACTCAGAAAAGAACGCCTTTCCAGCAGCCTTTACAATTGAACAAGTTTGCATATCTTTAAGAATCAAGAAAAGTGATGTCAGCAGTGGAGCTTTAATCCGATATCTAGTTGCTCTTGCACTTCAAAATACAATTATAACCAGTGAACCTTCAAAGTTGACCTGAATATTTCCTTGATTTAACAATTCTGTTTAATGGCCATCAAGAACTCTGACATAGGAATAAAAGGGTAAAATGCATAACATAGCAACTTATTTTAGTTAAATTACTATTTATAATTAGAAACTTACTTTTTATCCCAGCAGCTAGCAATTTACATCCAAAAGTTTCCATTTATAGCAATCAATAACCAAAAAACTGTTGGCCAATTATGTAGGATATACTGACATAGAATCAACATATATTATTTGATTTTTGCTATATCCTAAAATGTGTAGACGGTATGGATTTGAAACCAACATGAGGTAGAGGGCCTAAACTTGTAAAGTAGAAATTTTCTGAAACCACTGATTCCTTCAAATCCTTTAGCCCCATTTTTCAAATGAATTAATCCACCATTAAAACATGAACCTTTTAACATATAACTTTTAAAAAAACCGGAGTCTGATGTTTTGTTACCAATTTGATTTCTGACCAAGCATTTTAATGTATATCCTCAACACTAATATTCAAATTTATCATATATAATACTTGCTAGAACTTGTTTCTGAGTTGCTTACTCAATTTATCTTGGGTTTAAGGTACCACAAAATTTCATATTTTATATGTTCACTTTGCCAATTACAGAAAACCCAAAATACTGAAATATTCAAGTAATATATGGAATAATTTATCAATAATATAAAACATTCACAGCAAGGAGTTAGGCCAATTTATGTCGAAAGCAAGTTGATTAGAAAATAGGTTGGGGATCAGGAACAAGAAATAGGTGAAGGCGAGTAGGATTTGTTCATCTCAAACTAGCACCCTCAAGTTTCTGAGTTGACAATTTGCCCCGCAGAGTTGTCAATTAACAAAATTACCCTTAAGTTATTATAAATGGGAAATTTTGGAAAGTAAATTGCCATCCCCCCACCCAAAAATAGTTGAAATGAACAGAAATTATGTTGCTATTATGCATACTGGCCTAGAAAACCCAACTTGACCTCATTTTTTACAAAGCAATTAAGATGTTAAATATGAGGTAAGTCGGTAACTAGGACACCCAAAACTTAACTTTTAGATTCTAGATGTTGTTTGTAAGCAAAGGGGTGTATCTCCATTAGTTGATCCAGAATATCCTATTCAACACCACCACAACCCCCCCCCCCCCTTTTTTTTTTCTTCCCCTTCCTCTTCAAAAAATTTCTTACTATATGCCATTCAATTGTAAAATCTTTGACCACATACATAGTAGGTTGATAGTATTAAATCGACCAAGCTCTAATGGCAATTTCTATTCACCTTCTTAGATAGTCGATTGGACTCTCCTACAAATTTTGCATATTTCAAATTCATTTTTACAAATGTAATCTCTAAACATAATCTGCGACAAAAATATAAAAACAAATAACTCTGAGGCATGGTTGAACCCAACTACCAACAAAATAGCTTCTGTCTATAGGGCGCAATCATGTATTCATGTGTATGGTCATTTGATTGTGGAAACTGCCAAATGAGAAGAATTACAAATAAATAAATAAAATCCTTATTTCCTTCCCCGTAACAGTATGATTATTGGCTGTGGCAACCAGCAAGTGTGAAGTTGAGTTATCTTGCTAGTTCCACCTATCAGAATTTTCCCACATGTGTATGTTAGAGGATATCCTTGAACAGAATATAATTATTGAACCTCCTTGGAGTTTTTTCATTCGTTTGTATACTATAAACGTTGGTCATAAGCATCTAAAAGACTCCAGTATAAGCTAGAGCACATCAAAAACTTTGAAACAAACCAAACTAAATTATCCGAAAAAAAGTCATGGATGCCAAGAAGCATATAAGAATAAATGCTAACTATAAATGCATGTCTAGTACATCTGGACAGTATTTATATTTCTAGTACAACTAACCAACAAGTACACATGGTTTACTTCTAATATGTATGTCTTAAACTATGGTGTCCAGATATGAAACAAAATTTATGTAACTCAGTATACATACTGTGATTTTATCAGAACTGAATCAAGTGAGCAGCAGTTTTGGTAGAGAATTGTCTCTATGCTTGTATGGTGAGTTGTGTACATAAGTTTGTAATCTTACATAAACTGTGGATTCATAGTTTAACCAACTCAAGGGGCATTCTTAAATCAACACTATGTATGGACGTACATGCAGTGAGCCAGTGAGATTGAATAGATTGAGCTCATGGCACATATCAGAATGAATATACATTAAGGAATAAACAGTAAAGAGGCCCAGATGCTAAAGTTGCTAGTTTAACTTCAATTAGTGGTTAACCTTGATTAGTGATTGACCTAAATTAGTAGTTGACCTACTGTCTGGTTAAAAGTTAACCTAAATAAGCAAACAAAAAGGGAAAGTATAGTTATATTGATTCCTAGGTAGTCTAGGGTGCAAAGGCCCGCCTGTCACCTAGGTGCAATATAAGTATATATGAGTACCACGACAAGTGAAAGATAAATAATTGGGCATTTGGGCTACCCATCCATTTCCTTTTAAATAGATTTCTTTGTTTTTAAATATATTGGGCTGGGCCAACCCAATCCACAACAAACTAGGGTTTTCATATTGTTTCGCTATCATGAAAGTTGAAACTAATCTCCCCAGAGGTGCTTTCTCGAGCTGCCGTTGAACAAAACAGGTTATTCTGTCCTCGTTTTCCATATCTACAATTTTGTTTCCAGCTTTTAGATCTTCTTCAGTCCGGTTTTGGCAACTGGATGGACACCAGCATTTTGTGAGTGTCTTTGAGGTGCCTATGCCTCAACCACGAGTGCGCATGTTGCGCCTTTGACTACATAGATTGATATTATAACAATAAAAGATGCTCATTATCGCTTCCCCATCCCAAATGTCATTATTTTATAACCGAATTGTAAAAAATAATTTAAAAAAAAAAGTTACTAGAATCATCATACTTCAACACAAGAAAAATGAATTCAATGTGTGAGAAAGGTTTGGATTATGATTTAATTTTTTAAGAAATTTTATCCTAATGATATTACACTAGTAGGGTGCCCGCGCAATGCGACAAAGCAACATTTTACATCCGACACGTGTTTCTAATTTTTGTTATTCTTATAGCAATTTTACAAAAGTTTATTATATTTTTTCTAAGCATAAATTTAAAACACCAAATAAATGGATTTTGCATGACGACTTGTACATTTAAGCATTAACTTATTGTACCTTACAAAATACAGATTGGTTCAGCAAAAAATTTACACCAAAACGTTTAAAAAATACACATTTTGATTGATATAACAGAAATCTTAAAACAAATTAAGTTTATTGGTTTATGGGTAGATAATGTAAAATTTTATGTAATTTATAGTAACTATAAGGTTATTATGTAACTAATTATAAGGGTAATCTGTAAATAATGTTAAAAATATTATTTTACCCTTAAAATGGTTGTATCTTATGCATTGAGTTAGATAAATATTCTTAATTTAATGGTATCTTAAAATACCCTTCTCATATGCTTTATATATAGTATAAATTATTAATAAGTGATTTTGTTCGGCTAAGCACATTTCAAAGAAACAAACCCAAACAACACTACATAATGTGGATCACCATATTTCCTAAACCCGAAATGATTTGTAACTAGACGGCTAATCCTCTTCTCGGTTCTTTTCACTAAGTTTGTTAACATCAACAGCCCTAGAAGGATGTATTATATAGGCATAATATATACATCTACAGGTTCTGTGACAAGATTTTTTATACTATCAGAAGCTATGAGAAATGATTCAATAAATTTGTAACTTTGATTCACAATTTGTGTGTACATGGTACGTTGATCAAATAGAAAGGATCTTCAAATGCATAACTGTGTAGCGAAGGTGACCCAGGCACGACCCTAGGGCTCAGGCGAGGCGGGGCTCACCAAAACCACTTTGAGAGCAACAAGGCGTAATGGCATGTTGAACCGGAAAAAACAACCAACGAACAAAAACATGTATATAACGGCCAAAAGGAGTTTTAAACGTTGTGAACCAGCCAAAAAACAGTCAAACTAGCAGAAAACAAGACTAAAACAATTGTCGTGATTGTCCTAGGCATGTGCTATTAAGCGCTTTGTGCCTAAGCCACAGGCTCACCTTTGAGCAATGAGTGCACCTTGAGCCTTTACTACCTAGACGCAAAAACAAAGTTGCAAATTTGGTGAATTTGTTTCTCATGATAAAAACCCTTGTTAAATGATATGCATATTTATGTAGAAGCTGCGAGAATCACATGTATTTGTACTAGTGTTAGCTAAATATTATGCAAGTGAGAGAAAGAGAGTGAATTATGTAGTTAGATAACGACTCAAGCGTTATGTATTACTCACATGTACAAGTGTTTGTAGTTCTCACAGTTCTCTACTTAAAATTAATTATATATTGAGCGGCCCTCAATATTTATATATATATATATGTGTGTGTGTGTGTGTGTGTGTGTGTGTGTGTGTGTGTGTACACATCCTTATTAAGTACATGCCTTCCACACTTGTTGTAAAATGATTACAAAAGACTACAAGAATGCAAGTTGCAACTCCAATGGGCAAAGCACGTGTACACACACATACGTGTAAATGGGTATATATATTATATATACACACACAAACATATTAAACTTTTATTCATAACTTAGTATATATATATGGGAAAAAGATCAAATAGAGAGGATCTTCACATGCAAAAAATGTGAATCGTTGTTACGAAATTCATGAATTAAGGCCTTCTTACACTTTTCACGATAAAAACTTGTATTTGATCCTGATGGGTAATAATATAAACACACACATATTATATATGATTATATACATTGATACACCCATGTATGAAAACGTATAATCAATACAAGAATTTTTATTTATGAATATGCATATGCTTAATTGCTTATTTCTAGCAAAGTAAATCTCCACCTAACAATCTTTTGGAACCACTAATATTTGAGGAAGTTATATAATATAAGGCAAATGTGAAAAGGTATACGTACTAGAGAAGTTGGTACAGAAAAGGACGAATGTGAAAATGTATGTTGGAAGTTGGTACACAAAAGAACAAATGTGAAAATGTATACACACATACACGTACTCATATGTATGAATGTGAATTTACATTCAAGAAATCATTGTTGTAATTATTATGTGACAACCACACCTACGGGATGAAAATTAACATAAAGCAGTTGTAAAAATGTGCACACAAACTGCAAGGCAAATGGGTACATAGTGGAGTCACAATGATATCGAAGGAAAATAGGCATTTACCTCAACAGCCATACGGGCCCATTTGTTACCCAAGCTGAGATGGAGTTCAATGACCCGACGCTCCTCCTCTGGTGTAAATGCACCTTTTTTTAGATCAGGTCTCAAGTGGTTTGCCCACCGTAATCGACAGCTTTTACCACATCGAGAAAGCCCAGAATGCTTCTGAACAGCATTCCAATTTCCTTCTCCATGTTCGTTCACATAATCCACCAAAATTGCATCTTCTGCTGATGTCCATGGACCTTTCTTGAGCGCACCATTTTCTCGCACATTTCTTTCAGTGCTAACTTCATCAACTGATGGTGAAGTAATGCAATCCCTGGACATAATCGTGTCATCGCTATCACTTGTCGTGTTACTCATCTGAATAACACACAAACAACCATCTATCAGTAATATGATTTGCTAACATGACCGCATATAAAAATCCACATCAAAACTAACAAACTTCAAAGAGAGTGCGTTTTAAAAGTATCTGTGTCATATGGTACAATTAGAATCATCTATAACAAAACAATGGGTGTACTTCTGCTACTTGAAGATGTAATCAATAATTTTAATGGTGTTCTGCAGCTAGCATAGAACTGATTATTTGACCCCAAACACAGAAAACTTATCATTGGGACAACAAACACACCCTTCGACACTAAGAAACAGAAGAAGAAATCAACATGCCAAGATTTATTGGGTTAGATTTGATGATGAATTGTAAATGTCCCAAGAGCAGATTTTAGTGAGAAAGAAAAATTAAACCCCAGAATGAGAAAGGAACCTAACATAAAAGGCAGTTGAACCGACGCAAAGACTTATGAGGAAAAGAATTACATTACATTAGAGGAAGAAGCAATTCAGAAATGTGAAAGAGCGAGAGCTTTTACCTCAAGGAAGAAGGCGGTTTGCTGATGAGATATCAACTCCAAACGATGGAGAATCAAAAGATGAAAAGAAGAAGAAAGGAAAAAGTCGGATGAATTGTAATTGAAATCAAGTAAAAGGTAAAACGAAGAGGTAGGATCTAGCTAGTTTGAATCAATCATCAATGTATGTGATTTGGGGAAAGGGCTAGAAGAAGAAGATATGAGGATGATTGATTTGTGCCGTGATCGGTGAAGAAAAAGACGGAGGAATCGATCACAGAATAGTTCAAGGGTTAGATTTCATCAACATCTACATCTTAATTCAATTCTTAAACAGAGAGAGAGAGAGAGAGAAAAGAGGGATGTGAGAGAGAGAGAGAGATCGAGGGAAAATAGGAGACGGATGAGGATGGAGTATTACCAGCTTCCATCTCATAGACTTTTTAAAACCTTTTTCACTTTTAACTTTTTTTATTTTA
The DNA here is from genome assembly GCA_025215565.1 of Flaveria ramosissima. Lineage (NCBI taxonomy): Eukaryota > Viridiplantae > Streptophyta > Magnoliopsida > Asterales > Asteraceae > Flaveria > Flaveria ramosissima. The sequence continues at coordinate 29,839 of JACVEC010000151.1, read as the reverse complement.
CTTTAAGTAAAATCAAATTTTAATAATTTTAAACTATAACTATTTATCGATAGTATTATACATGTTTTAATTAATAACTTGAATGTACAATTTTTATGTATATGGTATAACTTATATAATTTTTTATTTTATTTCAATACTTTTAACATTTTACATTTAATTCTACAAAATTTCACTTTCAACTTTGTTATCTTATATTTTTTATCTCTAACACAAATTTTCATTTATATTTCGCTCTAAATTTTGAGAGTTACACTTCGTAACGTGCACTTATGGTTTAACGTTGTTACGCGCCTATTTCTTCCCGTTTAGCGGCCCATCGTAACATGCGGGTGGTCCTAATTCGACTTATTTATTTTGTTTTTAATGTTTTACGTTTCACGTGTAAAGCTTAATATTTTACGTCTAGTCTTCCGTTCGGTTTATTTTTTTTATTTTATTTCTTTTTTTATACGAGTTTTTTCCGATGTTGTTTGACCAATGACGGTAATGTGGATATTGGTGCTACTTGATATGATTTTACGTCCACTGTCGTAACGCGGTGGGCTTAGTACTAGTTATAACTAATAACTTGATCAATATTAATCTTAACAATTTGATTAATATTAATTTTAATAATATGATCAATATTAATCTTAATTTTTGATATTGTTACCGGTAACTGTCATAGTGTAATGCTCTTAATTCCGTTAGTTATTTATGATGTAGCTCGTGACGTGGCATGTAACATATCGTATTATATATTGTTACCAATTGTATCATAACACAAATTAACATACCGTTAGACTTACAATCAGGACCATAATAACTAGGTTGAATTAAAACTTTATTAGTGTCGACATAATTCACGCATCCATTACACATTCACAATACAAAATGCAAGTATACACTATCTAGGCAATTCTAGTCCAGACACATCTCTACACTGAAATCATATTCACCATAACCTGCTAGTCCTCCTAACCTAGCTAGTTGCCGAAAGGCACCTCCAACTCCTGCATCACGAACTAAACACATCAATCAACAACATGTTGTTGGTGACTCATACCCAATATCTCTAAAGTAGTTAAGCAATATGTTAGGTCTAGAATCAGTAGATCTAGTCATTATGTATAGGCTTAGTACTTGAATTAATATTTGTAATGAACTTTTGTATTCATTATTATGTATGCATTAAATATATAGGTTAACCCATTTATATATGTGTTGATGTATGTATGGCTGCAGTTACAAACATAATACTTGATCAATTATTGAAATTGACCAAGTGTAAGAAACATCTACGATGAACATATCGTTCTTCCGTAGATATATTTCTTACAAGTAACAAAACATCCGAAGATCATCTACGGATGAACAAATCAACTGAACTGGAGTTCCAAGTGTTCAAGAAATGCTGCGGAAGAACAAAACATCTGCGGAAGAACAAAACATCTGCGGAAGACAATATTTCTGCGGAGTCCAAACACTTGCAAAATACAAGTGTTACAAGTCAACAAGTCAACAAGGCGGTTATTCGAATCCCGAGAAATCCGATGATTCCTTATCAGAAACAAATCAAATCCCAAGAGATCCGGTGTTTCCTATAACTGAAACATCTTGTCTATAAATATGGATCCTAGGTTTCGATTCAAGGACGATTGAAAACAGACGATTGATTGATTGTGAACTGCAATAGCATTACAACAATCATCAAAAGTCTTTCGATCATCAAAACATATACAACATCATAGCATTCATTGATTCATTCTTTTGTAATCTCCAACACATTATATAAAACATTGATTAATCTTTAATTGTGTTTTGTTTCGTGTGTTGTTGATATTTCATTGATATTTGAAAAGTTGCTTAAATACAATTAACCAAATCAACGTTAATTCCGCTAACGTTGACTTGACATCAATTCACACTGATAATTCCTGTCGACGATCCTTGGATTCACAGGTGGTATCAGAGCCAAGTGCTCATTGATTTAGATAATTGATCTATCAGTGTTAGTTGTGTTTAATTGTGTTTGTTTTCGTTTAACAGCATTGTTTAATTAACTTGTTTCTATATTCAAATCAATTGAATAGTAGATCTTGTTAACATCATGAGCAACTTCAGTGGTTCATCTTACCAACCCCCGAAGTTGGAAACAAAAGCAGATTTCAAGTCATGGAAAATCAAGTTCAGGAATCATGTAAACTATACTGATTCTAACTTGTGGATTTCCATCACTGAAGGTCCTTATATTCCACCCACTCTTGGGCCGGATTATAATGACAAAAATCAACCAATCAGCACAAAAGATCTATCACCTGATGATGTCAAAAAAGGTTAAAGTCGATAAAAGCATACAGTCTGCTTAGTATGGCTTTACCTGAAGAGATATTAATCAGGTGTGAGAACTATAAAACAGCTCACTCCTTATGGAAGATTCTTCACACTCTCTGCGAAGGGAGTGATGAGATAAGAAGTATAAGGAGAGACACCCTCAGATCAAATATGAAACCTTTCATCATATTGAGGGTGAATCAATTCCTCAGCAACTTCATAGATTCATGCAGTTAGTCACTGAGATGAATATTCTAGAGTTGAAGTATACTAGTGAGGAATTAAACAAGAAAATGCTCCACACTTTGCCAGAAAGTTGGAAGCATACTGTGTCCATGTTCAAGAATACTATAGATCTGAAAGCAACTGGTTTAGATACTCTGGTTGCAAAAGTGAAAGCTCTTGAAATGGATGAAAAATCAAGAACAAGAGTGTGAGAACCTCATGTCTCACCCTATCACTTCAAAGAAACAAATAATGTAGGAAGTGCATTTATTTCAAACAATGAAAGTGATAACTCTTGTGCTAGGAGTGATGATGAGGAGGAAGTTAGCTTCTATGCTTCAAAACCCTCAAAGAAATCATCTCAAGACAAGCAGCAGAAGAATAAAGGAAGAACTACTGATAGACAAGATACATCTGCCAACAACTAAGTCTTCCTTTTCAGCAATCAGTCAGAACCAATAACTGTGATATTGGACTCTGAAGAACAAAGAACAGCCTTTGCACTTTTAGCTCAAGTTTTCAAGCATACCTGGGAAGCTCTCTAACATCAGCCAATATCTGTCAACAAGACTTAGAAGAACTACCCCCAGATGTAGTGGAAGAGATGGATCTACAATGGCAGATGGCCATGATTGCTTATAGAGCTAAGCAATATCTCAGGAGAAATAAGAACTTGGCTTCAGCAGCAGAACATCAAAGATTGGTGTTGACAAATCAAAAGTGAGATGCTACAAATGCAATCTCTATGGACATTTCTCAAGAGAATGCAATCAACAGTCTTATCCAGAGATGAGACAACATCTGCAGCATCAACAACATCAGATTCAAGCAAATCAAACAATCTTCTCAAAGACCTCTGCACAAGCAATCTCAACTGATCAATGCTTCCCCACCAGCCACCAAAGAATCAGCAGGACCAAGTAACTCAAAGGAGTCAGGGCTGATCATACTTCAAGATGGAACGTGTGACTGGAGTTTGTATGAGAAGGAAGTTTTGGAAGAAAATCAAGCATTGATGGCCCATATGGATCAAACAGTTCCACCAATGGCAAAAGAGGTAAAAGAAAGATTGTGTTCATCAACTTGTGTGAGGAAGTTGAACGATATAGAGTCCATGCTCAACAGTTGGCTGATAAAGTAAAAGAAACAATGATTTTGAATGAATCTCATGTTAGAGAACATAAATTTATCAAATAAAAATTAATTCTTTGCAAAAGGATTTAGAAAAATTTGTTTCTGAAAATTATAGCCTAAAAGCCCAAGTTGAGCATTTGACCACTTCCTTAACAAAATCCATGGCTGATCATGCATCAACTGAAGTGAAACTTCAGAAGTTTCAATTATCATCATCTCTCAGCAATATGAGAAATACTAACTTCTCATATTGAATCAAAGAAAAGGTCTGGGTTGGGTTATAATGCGGTTGCACACCACCTATAATGATAATTACACATCCTTACCTACAACAATGACAAACACTCTGTCAAATCATTTTGTGCCTAGCACTAAATTTGAAAAAGATTCAACTAAAACTAAAATTAATGATAAAGCTGAGGTGAGTGAAACTGAATCATCTGAATCAGAATCATTAGAAAAATGATTCAGAGTTGATTATGATAAGTGTGATGACTTGGATGATTCTGATGAACATGATGTTGATCAAACAAGCACTGGTAAAAATTTTCAACTGAAAGCCCATATTCCAAAAGTGCTTGAAGAAACAAAGTTGCCATATCCTCCTAAACAAAGAAAACATGCTGAAGACCATCTGCAAGAGGATAGCTCAATTGAATGAAGGTCTTCAAGAACTAAGTATGCAAGAATCCTCCAAGAAATTGACTGATGAATCTGTCATCACTGAGGAAAGAGGAAAATTCAAAGGAAAAAAAAGGCATCAGCAGATCATCAACTGAACAAGAAAACTTCACGCTGCTGATCTACGGAGAGAAATTTCAGCTCCAAACGAACAAATGTGCACAGAAATGAAAAAGGTGAAGCACATTCAAAGCTAAAGAAGAAAGAGCCACAACAAAAATCAGCAAACAAAAGGAATGATTCTGAGAAAGAATCAGAAGAAAAGTATTGCAAATGGTGTGACATGAAAATCACAATACTGAAGATTGTTACTTCAGCAGTTATTGTTCTATTTGCAATATGAACAATCATATGACTGCTGATTGTTACTTCAACAAACATTGCTCTATTTGCAACAAAAATAATCATTCCACACAGGAATGTTATTTCACACAAAAAGAACGATAAAAGGATCAAAGAAGAAAGAATCAGACAAATCTGAATCAGATTCCCAATCCACGGATTCTGCAAAGGGTTCAAAACTGAAGAAGCATGAACAAAAATCAAATGCAAACCAAAGGACAAATCATCATCAAGTGTTAAGATACTGAAGAAAAGATCATCTTTTCAGCAGTCAAAACACCACACAAAAAGTGGATTTGTCAGACAAGGAATCAAAGGATGATGATTCATTCTTTGATAAATTTTGAAAAAGGCATTCATACCCTCTTTCAAAAACAAAAGACAGTGAAACATTTAAGGTTCACTATCAAAACAAAAGAATCAAACAAATGAAGTTGATCTAAGTAAAGCATTAGTTATATGAATCATGAATCTACTTCATCAACATCCCATTCAGCAGAATCATCCTCATCCAAATTAATTCAGAATGAATCAATCAAATCTGAAACAGAAACTTCAAAAATATTCTTGAAAGAGTAACTGTTTTAGATCCTGTTGACAAACCCAAGATCACTAAGGCTTGGGTTGTCACTTCTAACTGATTTTCTTTTCTGATTGCAGGAACAATATTGGAGAGCTGACAACATGTGGTATGTTGACAGTGGTTGTTCCAGGCATATGACAGGAACTGTTCTCTTCTCCATGATTTCAAACATAAAATGCTTCTTATGTGGCATTTGGTGGGGATAAAAAAAGGAGGTAAAATTGTTGGTGAAGGGAATGATAACCATGGTGTACTTAAATTTGATAAAGTAAATTACTGTAAAACTTACAGTATAATTTACTTAGTGTATCTCAAATCTGTGATCAAAACTACACTACATTGTTTGATGACACTAACTGTTACATTCTTAAGCCAGGATTTATTGTCCCAGAAGATTGGATCTCCTCAAGCAGCAAGAAAGGGAACACTTATGTGTTGAATATGAACAACACTTCTCTCACAAAACATGAAACTTGTCTTATATCTAAACTTTCAGAAGATTTGTCACAATTATGCATAGAAGACTTGTTCATTCTAACATGAAAAATATGAATAAATTGGTGAAACATGACCTGGTCATTGGCTTACCAAATAAAGAGTTTCATTGCTCACTCATTGCTCTTCTTCTTGTTACAAAGGAAAACAACACAGAGTGTCACATAAACCAAAAACAATCAATACTAATACTACACCACTACAAATCAAATTGCTTCACATGGATCTTTTTGTCCAACCAATGTAATGAGCATTGGAAAAAGGCATATTGTTTTGGTGATAGTTGATGATTTCACTAGATTTACATGGGTCTTTTTCTTAAAACAAAAGAGTGAAACATCAGAAACATTAATGGACTTTGTCATCAAGATTGAGAATCAACTTGATACAAAAGTCAAAATTTTCAGGAGTGATAATGGTACTGAATTTGTTAACTTTGAACTAGATTCTTTTGCAGGAGCAAAGAATTGCAAGACAATTCAGTGCACCAAGGACTCCACAACAAATGGAGTTGCTGAACGAAGAAACAGAACTCTCATTGAAGCAGCAAGAACAATGCTAGCTGATTCACAATTACCTATTACCTTTTGGGCTGAGGCTGTGAATACTGCATGCAATGTTTCAAAATAGAACATTAATTGTCAAAGAACATAACAAAACTCCTTATGAGCTCCTATTTAAAAGAAAACCTTACATAGATATCTAAGAGTATTTGGGTGTCAAGTAACTGTTTTGAACATAAAAGAGTCATTAGGAAAATTTTCAGAAAAAGCATATGATGGTTTCTTTGTTGGATATTCTTCAACATCAAAATCATATAGAGTGTATATTCCACAGCATAACATTGTGGAAGAGACCCCTAATGTATCTTTTGATGAAAATGTATTCACTAAGTCAGTTAAAGGATCATCATGGTTATTTGACATAGATGCCTTGTCTAAATCTTTTAACTATGATCATTTGACAAATACAGGTTCTGATGAAGTATGCTATCCATTTGTTCCACCTATTATGACTGAAGTACTTTATCTGCTGATCCCCCAAGGATACATCCATCCTCAAGTGACAACACTTCAGCAGAAGCAGATATTACATGTGGAACTGAACAAAATGCATCAGGAGTTCCTTCGGAAGAACAGCATGCATCAGGAGAAATTCCTTCGAAAGAACAGCATGCATCAGGAGAAATTCATTCGGAAGAACCACATGCATCAGGAGAAATTCCTTCGGAAGAACAAAATGCATCCGAAGTTCCTTCGGAAGAACAAAATGCATCCGGAGTTCCTTCGGAAGATCACCATGTATCCGGAGAACTTCCTTCGGAAGACCAAAATGTATCCGGAGCAGCTCCTACGGAAGAACAAAATACTTCCGCAGAAGTTCCTGCGGAAGAGCAAAATCCAACTGCAGATACTTCTGAAGCTCAATCAACAGAGACTCAATTTGATTATTTCTTGAATTCTCAATTGAGATGAATCAGTCAGAGGCAATGGAAATGACTAATCTGGAATCATCCATTCCAGTTGAGTCAACTCCATCTATGAGAATTCATAAACTCATCCACTTAACAATATCATTGGAAATCCTGACAAGAGAACTACAAGAAGCCAAAGTGGTACAGCCAACCTTTGTCTTTTCAACTGTTTTCTTTCTCAAGTGGTGCCTCCAAACATTACAGCCGCTTTAAAAGACAATAGCTGGATTGAAGCTATGCAAGAAGAGCTTCAACAGTTCAGAAAGCAAAAAGTATGGTGTCTTGTTGATTTACCTGAAGGTCAACATCCTATTGGAACTAGATGGCTGTACAAAAACAAACTAGATGATAGAGGGATTATTGTCCGAAACAAAGCAAGGTTAATAGCACAAGGATACACTCAAGAAGAAGGCATAGATTATGATGAAGTTTTTGCACCAGTTGCAAGAATTGAGGCAATAAGAGTGTTCTTGGCATATGCATCATACAAGAAATTCACTGTGTATCAAATGGATGTAAAGTGTGCATTCTTATATGGAAAATTGATGAGGAAGTTTATGTGTCTCAACCCCCCGGATTTGAAGATCCTCATTATCCTCACAGGGTATACAAACTAGATAAGCCTTGTATGGTCTTCATCAAGCACCAAGAAAATGGTATGAAACACTATCATCCTTCTTACTCAAGCATGGCTACAAAAGAGGAACAATTGATCAGACACTCTTTCTCAAACAAGAACATCAAGATCTCTTAGTAGTCCAAGTATATGTTGATGACATTATATTTGGATCAACTAATAAGAGATTGTGTGTGAATTTTGAAGAACTGATGAAATCTGAGTTTCAGATGAGTTCAATGGGTGAATTAACATTCTTCCTGGGTCTTCAAGTTCATCAAAAAGCAGATGGAATATTCATCAATCAAGAAAAATACATACATCAAATACTGAAGAAATACAATCTTGCTGAAGTATCTTCATGCAAAACACCAGCATCAACAATTGATAAGATTGCCCCTGATCCTACTGGAAAATCTATTGATCAAAAATTATTTAGATCCATGATAGGTTCACTTATGTACTTAACTGCCAGTAGACCTGATATTATGTTTGCTGTTGTGTATGTGCTAGGTACCAATCTGATCCAAAGGAGTCACATCTCAATGCTGTCAAAAGAATTTTCAGATACCTCAAGGGAAAACCAGGACTTGGTCTATGGTATCCCAAGGATGGAGACTTTACACTCTACTCATACTCAGACAGTGACTATGGTGGATGTAACAGCAATAGAAAATCAACAACCGGTGGATGTCAATTCATTGGACCCAGACTAGTGTCATGGCAGTGCAAGAAACAACAAATGTTTCTGTATCCACAGCTGAGGCTGAGTACATTGCTGCTTCAGCCGGGTGTTCTCAAGTGCTTTGGTTACAAAACCAATTGCTTGACTATGGTTACAACTTTCTTCAAACTTCAATCTATATAGACAATTCTGCTGCTATGTTTATAACTGCTAATCCTGTGCAACATAGTAAAACTAAACATATAGAGATTAGGTATCATTTTCTGAGAGATTGCTCAGAAAAAGGATTGATCAAGTTAGTCAAAGTGGATACATCAAATCAGCTTGCTGATTTATTCACTAAAGCCTTTGATTCAGTCAGATTTAATTTTCTGATTGAGTCTCTAGGTATGATTAACTTAGATTAAATCAAGTTCAAACAAACAACATGCTGTGTGCAATAATGCATCAGTATGCTTTATGCATGGGAAATGATAGTAAACTATAGCTTTGCCTATTTCTGCATAAACAAATAACAATATATCTCAACAAGTTTCTTGATATGTGAGTAGGTTCAACTTGAGTGGAAACAAATCTTAGTGCTTGCAAAACATAATATTATCATAATTGTCTGTGGGAAACTTCATATTGAGAAAAACAAAGTGAGTCTTATCCTAATGTGATCAAATCATTCATCTAAACACACTATGTAAAACACTTTATACTATCTATCTTTGCAAATCATACTCCCTCTGTTTTGTGTGAACAAAGACCTGGGTGTATGATCACCATACTGAATATCAGTATCAAAGGTGAAAAGATCATGTTCATCATCATCCTCTGTTTTGTGTGAACAAAGACCTGGGTTAAAGGCACCTCTGTTTTACGTGAGTAAAGACCTGGTGACCTGATGATGATCATGTCTAAAGCTCTCAAAAGAATCCTAAGTGATCAACTGTATATTATCCTGAGCTTTATCAACATCGCATCAATGAGATGCCAAACACATCTCAAGATAGCTATTATAATTTAAAGTACATAGTCTCAAGTGTGAAAGAATGATGATTTGACTTACAAAGGGAGGACAACACCTTTGTGACTCAAATGTGAAGTCCATGACAGTTATTTCTAAAAACAATAATAACATGATAAACAGCAAGCCTAGTTGATACATGAGCTCTTGTATGGATTTATAAGGACAATATACTTGCAATCAGAACTTGTTCTAGCATCAACTATACAACATAACTAATCAGGAAGAGGCTTAGCATTATAGTATGATCCCATCTTAATGTATCTGATCATTATCATATATTTAGAGTTTATGTTATTCCTCTTAAAGAATTTATGATAAATGCTTAAATTCATCATTAATCACAAATTTAGGGGGAGTAGTATTCATGAAAAAGCATCTATATCAGCAGCAGCAATGTCTATATCTTTATCAATTCAAAACACAAAGAAGGAGTTGGGACATTGTGACACAGCCAAGCTGAGCAAATACAACATGACTTGCTGGTTACAAGGACATAACTACAAACCTCATGAGCTTAAAGGAAGAACAGTAGGGGAACTCAGAAGGATGATGGAGCATGTAATGAAAGTTGAGCTAGATACTGGGGTAAAATTCAGAACTGAAGCTCCACATCCATCTTATGAACAACAAAGCAAACTTCCTGCTGAACCTATAACTGTTGAACCTAAAGATCAGCACAAAGGAAAAGAGAAATTGATTAGAGAGCCAAGGGAAGTCATCCCCGGAAAAGTATGGCCACTTGGGACTGCAGTTAGAGAAATAACTGAGCAAAAGTCCACTCTAATACAACTGATAGATCATCTCACAACTCCCAGCTCTGCGGAAGAAAACAAGATCATGGCCTGGAAATATGATCCAGACTGGGATTGTGCTGTTATTAAAAGAACATCTGGAAGAGTTGAATACTTCCATGATGTACTCTCAGTGGTGAGTCTGCCAGAGAATGACATCAGAGACCTTCAAAGTTTAATCATCAGCAATTATCCAATTCACCCTAGAGAAGAGACTTCTCAACTCTAGTGGGAAAGTTAAAGACAAAATTTAAAGATGATGTGCTGATTGAAGCTAAAAGAGAAGATATAGAACATCAGAAGAGAATCAAAGGGCTCAAAAGATACAAGTCCAATGCATCAGAACATGTAGATGATGAATTCTTGAAGAGGACTGGCTACAACAACAGAAACAAAGCAGCTCTTAAATGCATTGAAGGGACTCAATTCACATACCCAATCACTGAATGGGGATATGTAGAGAAGACAAAAGAGTTGGTCCTACTGAGAAATGCTGAGAACAAGAAAGCTGAAAAGATCAGAATCTTTGATCCTGTGGAAATCAAACTGCTCCATCCCAGCTACACCTCATACCTAAATGACAAATTCTTTCCCAAGCTGTCTGATGAACAAGCACAAAATGATCTGTTCCTACATGTTCATGTGATTCAAGTAGTAGACAAACTACATGCCAAAGCATATAAAGAAGAAGATTTAATGCTGGACTACTGAAGGGAACAACATTTGATGAAGTAACAGAACTAAGAATAACAGAACAAGATGAGCTAGAAGTGGTGAATAACAAAAAGGTGCTAGACACACTCACTACAGAAGAAGATGTTCTGGGAATTAGTTATGAGACTTTGAAGAAGATGAGCAAGATGAAGATCAACTATAAGTATGATGATCAGAAGACTGCTGTCTCCTACTTCTACAACAAGATGATCGCAAGAATCAAAGATCTTGCAGTTTTGAAGGACTGATTGCAAGTAGCTAAGCCTAAGGGGGAGTATTGTTAGGTCTAGAATCAGTAGATCTAGTCATTATGTATAGGCTTAGTACTTGAATTAATATTTGTAATGAACTTTTGTATTTCATTATTATGTATGCATTAAATATATAGGTTAACCCATTTATATATGTGTTGATGTATGTATGGCTGCAGGTACAAACATAATACTTGATCAATTATTGAAATTGACCAAGTGTAAGAAACATCTACGGATGAACATATCGTTCTTCCGTAGATATATATCTTACAAGTAACAAAACATCCGAAGATCATCTACGGATGAACAAAATCAACTGGAGTTCCAAGTGTTCAAGAAATGCTGCGGAAGAACAAAACATCTGCGGAAGAACAAAACATCTGCGGAAGACAATATTTCTGCGGAGTCCAAACACTTGCAAAATACAAGTGTTACAAGTCAACAAGTCAACAAGTCAACAAGGCGGTTATTCGAATCCCGAGAAATCCGATGATTCCTTATCAGAAACAAATCAAATCCCAAGAGATCCGGTGTTTCCTATAACTGAAACATCTTTGTCTATAAATATGGATCCTAGGTTTCGATTCAAGGACGATTGAAAACAGACGATTGATTGATTGTGAACTGCAATAGCATTACAACAATCATCAAAAGTCTTTCGATCATCAAAACATATACAACATCATAGCATTCATTGATTCATTCTTTTGTAATCTCCAACACATTATAATAAAACATTGATTAATCTTTAATTGTGTTTTGTTTCGTGTGTTGTTGATATTTCATTGATATTGAAAGTTGCTTAAATACAATTAAACCAAATCAACGTTAATTCCGCTAACGTTGACTTGACATCAATTCACACTGATAATTCCTGTCGACGATCCTTGGATTCACACTATCCATATGACCAAGACCAAGACTTCAAAGAGTTTCAAGAAGATTCAAGCTTCGGAAGGAAAGTTTGTTTCCTTCCGGAGCTCCAAATCAAAGAAGAAGGCAAATGGAAAATTACCTTCGGAAGAGAAGTTGGTGTCGGAAGAAAGGAGTTCTTCTGAAGCACTGAAGTCTGCTGCAGTAACTGCAGAATCTTCCGAAGGTTCAGTCATCAAAACTTCTGAAGTCCCAAAAGCTTCCGAAGTTTTGAAGGTCAAGTCCAAGACTCCAAAGGTGGTGTGGAAATCTAAGAAAGACCAAGTGACTGAAGTTTCTCCATCAACAACAGCTCAAGATCCTTTTAGCACAATCATAGGATCTATTACTGTTGCATTACCTTCTATTATACTTAGTGCGCCCAAGACAAATAAGGCTTGGGTTTTCAAATGTAACTAATGATTTTCTTTGTGCAGGAACAGCTCAAGACAAACAAGAATGTCTGGATCATTGATAGTGGTTGTTCCAGGCACATGACAGGCAATAGGTCACTACTCCATAACTTTGAGAGGATTGATGGAGGGCCAGTTGCTTTTGGAGGAGATAAAGGTGGTTACATTTCTGGAAGGGGCAAGGTCACAAATGGTAAGGTTAGCATTGAAAAGGTAAACTTTGTGAAGGAGCTTGGGTACAATCTTCTGAATGTATCCAGATTTTGTGATCAGAGTCATAACATGCTCTTTACTGAGCATGAGTGCATTGTTCTTGAAGATCATGTATAGGTTGGACTCACCTTAGTTTAGATTACTTTACTTGTAATAGGACTTTTATTAGTTTCCTTTTGTATGTACTTAGATTTGTGTAGTTTAGCACTCTAGCGAAACTGTAAGTTCGCTCACAGTTTGTTGTTTTTGTTTACCTAGCGAATTTAAGTTCTGCCGCGCGAGACTATAGTTTCGGCAGGATAGTTTCGTTGACAGCGAAACTGTTCGCGAAACTAAGACTGCTATATATACTCATGTTAGTTTTCATTATATGGTAAGCTTGCAAAACCCTAATCGTGGATCATTGTTTCAAGTTGCCTTTTTCAAGCAGTTATTACACAGAAATATCATTGTGCTTTTAGTTATTGATTATCATTGATCATTGTCTTATCAAGTATGAGTTAGTATTGTGTTCAATCTTCTCTATTATCATTGTTTAGCTTGCTTGTTGGATATTGAGTGATTCTTCACATCATTTGCACTGTTATTCGATCACATGGACCAATAATATGGTATCAGAGCCTTAGTGCTCTTGATTTGTTGAGTTTTTGTGGTTTTTGTTCAATATCTAGTTTCAATCAATTTTCATTGGATTATAAGGTGTTTTTGATATGGAAATTGATTGAATTCTGCTACTTTTTGATTGAGGAAGATCTCATAATCATCAGATCTTAAATTCATTGTGTATTGGATGATTTCAAATTGATTTTGGGTTGAAAAAGGGTTTTGGGATCGATCAGCGAATTTACTGTTCTTTCTGCGAAACTGCCATCTTCTTTCAGCGAAACTATGGGTTATTTTGCTTCTGAAACTGTTAGGTTCTGCGAAACTAGTCTTTTGAATGAAAGTTCATCAGTGATTGTGAATGGTTAACAAGCAAAATTGCTGCTGAAATTGTTTTTGAACGAAAGTTCAAGCTTGTTTCGTGCGAAGTTACCAGCGAAACTAAGCCTGTTGTGTCTTTGGGTTAGCGAAAGTGCTGTCGAAATTGCTAGCGAAATTAGCTTCCTCTGCGAAAGTATTAGCGAAAGTAGTTTTTCAGCGAAATTGTCTGCAAAGTCATCATTTTCTACGAAAGTGTCAGCGAAATTATTATCTTTTCAGCGAAACTAGAATGTCGAAGTTAACTACACTCACACTTGCTGATCTTGAAAGTGTTGCACCCAATAGGCCTCCAAGACTCATTAATGGAGACAATTTTGAAGATTGGAAGAGATGTCTCAAAGCCTTCTTCTTCTACACTAATCATAACCAATGGGAATCGATTACTTCTGGTCCTCACATACCAACGGTTACTGTTGGTGATGTTGTCTCTCAAAACAAGGACCAATCTTCCTATACTGAAAGGGATCTAAAATTGATCGATCGTGACCAAAAGGCTTTTGGTGCTCTAACTCTGTCTAGCACCAAACATTTACAACCGTTTTGCAGAGCATAAGAATGCTAAATCTCTTTACGATGCTCTATGTGAATTTTATGATGGTAATGCAGATTATGTAAAGGATAAGAGCATTCAGGCTGAAAAGAAATTCAATTCATTTGTGGGATAGAAGAATGAGAGTCTGACAGATCTCACAAATCGTTTCTTAATTGTTTCAAGCACCTTAAAGAAATATGATGAAAGGCTTTCCAACAGTGAACAAGTTAACATGCTTCTTGATTCTCTTCCACCTCAGTGGAGTCTTCAGGTGAGGATGCTTAAACAAGAAAGAGGTTTCACAAACTACAAGCTGATGGATATTATCAATAAGTTGAAATCCTTTGAGTTGGACATGAAAAGACGAGAATTTAACCAGACTATGATGCCCACATCTGGTTTTTCTCAAAATGTTGCTTTATTGTCATACGCTGCATACTCTCAAATACAGAATCCAATTCAGCGAGGGATGAATACAAGTACTTTCTCGGGTGGGAACAGTAATGTTGGAAGAGATCTGGGTAATTCTAAGGCCAATGTTGAAACTTCAATCCCATCAGAAACAATGGCTCTTTTTGGAATGTTCGTTCAGAGCTATGAAGCACTTGTAGCTGGAGAATTGAAAGGGAAGGGAATGACTATGGAAGACATGTATCAGGTGGATCCTGATGATCTTAAAGAAACTGATATTCAATGACAGAAGGCTATGTTGACCCTTAGAGCTCGAAGATTTATGGAAAGAACTGGATGAAAGAACTTTAGTGGTCAAACATCTAATTCAAAACAGGGATTTGATAAGTCCAAATTGAGATGCTTTAACTGCAAACAATTGGGACATTTCAAAAGTGAGTGTCCATTACCAATTGTCACCGATCCTAGTAATTCTGGAGTCCCAAGACTGACAGCTGAGAAAGAGAAGGAAGATGTGAATCATAAAAGGGAGACTGCCTTGATTTCTAACTTTGACTGGAGTGCTGAGGTTGAGGAAATAAGAACTGAGATAATTCATGCTTTAGTTGCTGAGTTTGTTGAAAGGAGTGAGGAGGAAGATGATAAAGATGGATTTGATCTTTTCAAGGAATTTAAAAGAGAAGACGTGTCATCTGTAAATGAGAAAGAAGAAAAAGATGATGGAATTGGGCAAGACAAAACTGCAAGTTTAAGTGAGAAAGGAAGTTCAAGAACTGGGCTAAGAAAAGATAATGATGATGATGTTGCTACTGTTGAGGAAAAGAAGTCAAGTACTTCAGTATGCCTATGTGACAAAGCCTTAGCTGCTGAAAGGATGGTAATGGGAGTTCCATATGAGGTAATACAGGATATGTGCTCATCTGCTTGTAAAATTAGATTATTTGGGATTTATAAAGCTAACCGTCTATTAATTGATAATGAAAAGGATTTAAAGCGAATTAATGATGAACTTAAAATCAATGAATCAAAATATTTTGTTAAATTAAATGAGGCTTTAAATGAAAATGATCACTTAAAACGAATTGTTTTGAAAAGAAATATCGAGATTAACACTTTGACTGAAAGGGATGCTCTTGCTGAATTTGAAGCAAGCAAACTTCAGTCAAAGTTAGATAAATGGACTATATCAGGGATGAAACATGATGATCTCTATAAATCTCAACGGGGAGCTAGAATTAAAACTGGATTGGGTTATGAAAACGTAAAGGTTTATCCTCTGCCTAGTACACACTGTTATTCTCCTATGCATGTTCCTCATCCTTCTAATGATTTAATCAAAACAGATACTGACAATATGTCTGTAGGTTTAGAGGGGATTAACTCTAAGCACAATCGTGAAGACTATGACTATGGACCAACTAGTGGGCTTGGATGCACTAGTATTAGTACACCTGATTGTCAGCAGTCTGTTTTAGATCACAAGTCTAGTTTAAATTCTGTTTTTGTTTCTAGTTCGACTGTAACAGACTCTGTTGTCTCATGTTCTCATGAATGTTTTATTTCATCTTGTAATTCAATTCATGGTGGTGATGTCTTTTGTTCTAGTAATGATTATGATGCATCTGATCTTTCTTCAAAACCAACTGAGTAAATTAAAACTAATTGTTTTGAAAACTTCTTTTCTCACCCTATTCCATCTTTCACTCCATTAAATATGACTTTATCTGATGAACAAATTTCTTCTTCATCTGACACAAGTACCAGTGGAACTAGTTCTACTGGTACGTCGGACGAATCTTCATCTATATTTGTAAATAATAATTCTTGTTCAAATAAACGTCAATCTCATGGCTTGTATGAGACATTTAGTGACATTGATTCTAGTTTATCTGAATGTGATGAGGAAATTATCATTGATCCTATTTTTACCCCATCACATCAAACATGCCTAGACTCAAACCTCATTGTTTTAGGTGTGGTCAAGAGGACCATCTTGTCAAGAATTGTCCTACTTTGATTCATGGTCCTTCTAATAGGAACTGCTTTGGAAATAAATTAACAAAATTGGTTAATGATTTCTTCTGTAAAAAATCTGTTTCATCAAAAAATAAAGTTGTTCAATCTTGGGTTCCTATTACACTGGTTAATTTATTTATTCATTCTTTTCAGGAGTCATCCTCTAAGATTGTAATAGCTTGTGGCATGTTGATAGTGGGTGTTCCAAACATATGACTGGGCTGAAAGATTTGCTGACCAATTATCAGATTATTGATGGAGGATATGTTGCTTTTGCTGGAGACAAAAAGGGTGGAAAGATGATTGGACAAGGAGAAGTTACCAACGGTTCTCTAACTCTGGAAAAAGTCAACTATGTTTCTGAGGTGGCATTTAATCTTCTGAGTTTTCTCAAATCTGCGATAAAGACATTCCCGTTCTGTTTAAATCTGATGAATGTCTATTTTTAAAATCAGAGATTGTTATTCTAGATGATTTGATTCTTATGCGTGCTCCAAGAAAACATGATACATATCTTCTTGATATGAACTCAAGCGAATCAAAGGCTACTGCAACTTGTCTTCTTTCTAAAGCTTCAACTTTTGAGTCTCTCTTATGGCATCGTCGATTAGGCCATGTTAATTTTAAGATAATTAACAAATTAGTAAAGAACAATCTCGTTAGAGGACTTCCTTCAAAAGACTTTTCTATTAATGAAAAATGTATGGCTTGTGCCAAGGGCAAAAAACATAAGAAACCTCATAAGCCCAAACTTCTAAATAGCATATCCTGTCCTCTCGAGTTGTTACATTCTGATTTGTTTGGCCCAATTAGTGTTAAATCTATGCTAAAAAATCATTTTGTTTGTTGTTACAGATGATTTCTCCAGATATTCATGGGTGAGGTTTCTTGCACACAAAGGCGAGGTTGCTGAGGAATTGCAGAAATTAATTCTTTCTATCGAAACAATTAGCAAGAGAAAGGTTATGGGCCTGAGAAGTGACAACGGCGCTGAAGTCAAAAATCAGATTCTTGATTCATTTTGTGCTCAAATGGGGATTGTGAGACAATTTAGTGCTGTGAGAACTCCTCAACAGAATGGTATAGCAGAACGAAAGAATCGCACTCTCATTGAAGCTGCTCGTACAATGATGATAGAATCTTCATTACCCATTATCTTTTGGGCTGAAGCTGTAAACTGTGCTTCATATGTTCTAAACCAGTGTTGATTGTGAAAGATAAAATGAACACTCCTTATGAACTTTTTCATAAGAGGAAACCTTTAATTGATTTCTTTCGGCCATTTGGTTGCTCTTGCACTCTTCTGAATACTCAATCTCAAAAGACAAAGTTTGGTGCTGTATCTGATGAGTGTTACTTTGTTGGTTATTCTTCTTCTCAAAAGGCAGATCGGGTTTATAACAAAAGAAAACGTATTGTTCAAGAGTCGTTCTATGTTGATTGGCAGGAATCTAATCTTCTGAAGTCGATCTGAACCAGCATGGTTCTTTGACTCCGATATTGTGTTTAATTCGTTCAATCTTCCAGTTTTTGATGATGATGCGTCCACTCCAAATGCTCAAACCAATATTATTTCATCATCTCCATCACCTGTTCATTCCAACTCGTTAGAAATGAAGCTATTTCAGCTGATGTTAGTTCATCTTCTCCAATGCTTGATCCAGCACCAACATCTGATTCTTTATCTCCTATATCTTCTCCACTACTTGATCAAGCAACAACACCTGATTCTCCCTCATCTAATCTTTCACCATCTATGAGTGAAATTTCTCCAAACATCTTTCATTCAGCCAACGACTACAAAACCTTGAAAGATCATCCTCTTGATAACGTCATTGGATTTATCACTGATGGTGTTCGAACGTGGAGTCAATCTGGTTTGATTAATGTACGCTTTTTCTCATGCTTCATTTCTCAAACTTTCCCGAAAAATGTGCATGCTGCTTTACAGGATCCATGTTGGGTGGAGTCAATGCAATTGGAACTTCAACAATTCAGAAAGCTTAAAGTTTGGACCTTGGTTGACTTGCCTCCTAACAAATACCCAATCGGTACAAAATAGGTGTTTAAGAACAAACCAGATGATCGAGGTGTAGTGGTGCGTAACAAGTCTAGACTCGTTGTGCAAGGTTTTGCTCAAGAAGAAGGGATTGACTATACTGAAGTCTTTGCTCCAGTCGCTCGTCTTGAAGCAATCAGAATATTTCTCGCTCATGCTGCTCATAAACAGTTCAAGGTCTATCAGATGGATGTGAAGTGTGCTTTTCTCTCGGAGACATTGATGAGGAGATATGTGTGTGTCAACCACCAGGTTTTGAGGATCCTGACTTTCCCGATAAAGTCTTTAAGCTTGATAAATCTTTGTATGGTCTTCATCAAGCACCTAGGATCTGGTATGAGACCCTCACACAGTATCTTCTAAGCAATGGTTTCTCTTGTGGTACCATCGATATGACTCTCTTCAAAATGGAAGTGAATGGTGAAATGCTGTTTGTCCAAGTTTACGTTGATGATATTATTTTTGGATCTACCAATTCTCTATTATGTAGAGAGTTCGAAGAGGTAATGCGCCAAAGGTTTGAAATGAGTATGATGGGAGAAATGTGTTTCTTTCTTGGATTACAAGTTGAACAACAGAAAGAAGCAATTCTTATTTATCAGGAGAAGTATATTAAAGATATCTTGAAGAAATTCAAAATGGATGACGCCTATCCTGAGATGACTCCATTTACTGCTCAGACTTGTCTCACTTCTGATGAGAACAGGAAACCAGTTGATCCTCATCTTTTTAGATCCATGATTGGTTCTCTCATGTATCTTACCGCAAGTCGTCCTGATATCACTTTTGATGTTGGATACTGTGCTCGATATCAGTCGGCCCCAAGAGAATCTCATGAAAAGCTGTCAAGAGAATATTTCGTTATCTAAAAGGATCATCTCGTTTAGGGCTATGGTATCCATATGGAGGGAATTTTGATTTACATGCTTATTCTGATAGTGATTCCAATGGTTGCAGGTTAAACAGAAAAATCGGTGTCTGGAGGATGTCAATATTTGGGAAATTGTTTGGTTTCCTGGCAGAGCAAGAAACAGACCATGTTTCTCTTTTACAGGAGAAGCAGAATATATTGCTGCCTCTAGCTGTTGTTCTCAAGTTCTTTAAATTCAACACCAAATGATTGATTACGGAATTAATTTTCTCCACACGCCTTTATTTTGTGACAATGAAGCAGCCATTGGGATTGCAAAAAATCCTATTCATCATTCCCGAACCAAGCATATCGAGACACGGATTCATGCAATTCGTGATGCTCAAGAAAAGGGTTTCATCGATATTATACCCATTGATACAAAACATCAAAAAGCTGATCTTTTCACAAAAACTTTTGATAAACCCTGTTTTTATGAATTGATCTCTATGCTCGGGTTAATATCCTTTTAAATTTTCTTTAAAGTCCTTAATTCATATAAAAAAATAATATAATAATCATAATAAATAAATAATAAATGATTTTCATAATTTAAATAAATTTTATATCCTTTGAAAATAAAATTTTGGGGGAGTAATTTCATAACCTGAGTTCGGAATTTAAAATGACGAGAAATGATTGTATATCTTCTAGGTATGTTCTTTATACATGACTGGTGCTAAAATGAGAAATGATAGTAACTGATACTGGTTTCTGTTTCACATCTTATTCTTTAAAAAAAACAAGAAGAATCGAACAGATTCTTTAACATATGCTTGATAGACTCAGCCTAAAGAATAAAGTATACAGCAGCTATATGATTTAAATTAAAACATCATGCTTAAAGACGTTGGATTTACTCAATCATTTTGGTCTGCATAAAAACTGAGTCCTTACAAAAATTGGATTGAGAATGAATCTTTCACCCATCATGATCATATAAGTCATATCCCTGGACCATGTCTGGTGTATTTATGTGTCATGTGTTTGTGCTAATCTCCTCTGCTGTACGAAAGTACTGACCTAGAGTGATGATCTCCTCTGCTGTACGATAGTACTGACCTGGAGCTCTCATCAGCACATGATTAAATGGTCATCTCCTCTGTTATACGTGAGTATAGACCTGGAGCTCTCACCATTTCGATCTAATTATGTCAAATCATCTAAACGATGAGTTCTTAACAAAATGTAATATTCTGTTTATAATCACTTGCACACTAATGCACAAGCCTTGCTCCGTATAGATTGATTCAAAATTCAAGAAATCCTGAGGTTGGGTGAGGGTTTTTGCCAAATGATTGTGGGGTCCTAACATTCTAAAACATCTAATTGAACTTTAACAAATCATAAGCTGTTTGTTGAAAAAGGACAAGGCATGGGTTTAAGTGGACAAATATATCAGCAATCGTTATTGATTTGTTCTAATTTCAACTGTTCCTGTGCAGATTGTGATATGATCTAGTAATCAGTATGATCTCATTGCCGGTCGATGATTTACGATCATCTTTGTGTTCATGAATATCTAGAGGATATCATCTCTGATTGATTTAGATCTTCTTGTATGAAGTTATTTATAATTATAAAAAAAGGGCGAAACTACTCTTTCGCTCCTTGTTTCGCATGACGAAACTGCAATTTCGCTAGGCTTTCTAATCATTATTAACTGTCTATCTCTAGGCGAAATTGCAGATTCTCTTGGCGAAACTGTAAATTCGTCACGCGAATATATAGTTTCGTCGTCTGCGAAACTATTTGCTATATAAGTCGTTTTGCGAAATATTCTCTCATTTTCACAATATCGACCTGTGTAGCCTTTTAGGGTTTATCCGTGACTTTTTTTGGCGATTTTGCATATTTGTGGTGTTTCATTCTGATTGAGTGTTATTTCTAGTTCGCCAGTGAGTTTCGATCATTGAACGTTCCTCTAATCTTGTTAATATTAACTCATTTTAAGACGATTGAATTTTGACTCTTCGGTGTCTTCGCTGTTCATCCTGCGAAACTACAGATTATTCTGCGAAACTGAACGAAAGTTCTTAACTTTTCAGCGAAACTATGAGGTTATGCTGTCCGTGTGAACCTAACAGTTTCGCCGACCTATTTTCAGTTTCGCCGGATTTGGACATAAGTTTGTACAGTTTCGCCTGGTCGAATCTATCTTTTTGAACAGTGAAATTGTTATGTTTTAGTTTGCGAAACTATGTTTTCGCTTGCCGAAACTGGCAGCGAATCTATTTTAAAATAATTTTGCCTGGTCGAAACTGTCTTTTGGTCAGCGAAACTAATATGTTTTTTGTTAGCGAAACTTGTTTTTCGCTTGCCAAAACTGTCAGTTTATTTTTTATTTTTTATTTTTTTATTCTTTTCTTAACTTCTTAATTTCTTATTCAACTTATCTGATTTCTTCTTCAGGTTATCATGGCTAATCTAAAGTTTGATGAGCGGAACAATATCACTGCTATTCTAGGTGATACACATCCAAAGGCTGCTGGATTCAGAGATTGTATCAGATGGCTACAAAGATCACCCATAGCCCATGCTATATCTCATACGACTACCATCTATGATCTTCATATCAGAGACTTCTGGCGATCTGCAGAGTATGACACTCGAGGAGATTCACAGAGGATTACTGCTAAAGTCAATGATCAAGAAGTGATCATCACTGCTGAGACTGTATCAAGGATATTAAGACTAGATGAAGATTCAGGAGATGAAGTCACCATGACAGATTCCGAGGTGTTCCAGGCCTTCAGAAGCATGGGATATGAGGGACCAGCTTTTGGTTCTCGCAAGGAGATTAAGAAGTCATTTCTGTCTAAGAAGTGGAGATATATTGCTCATGTTTTTATCATGTGTCTTGATCACCGTAAAGGTGGATCAGACGGTCTTAACATTGATTGAGCAAAGGCAATGATGTTATGTTGTAAAGGAGAGAAAGCCAATATTGCCAAACTAATTTTCGCTTGCATGGCTGAGAACGTGATGGCGTTAAAGAAAGACAAATGGCTGCTATATCCCCGTTTTCTTCAGATCATATTTGATGATCTTATACCTAATGTACCAAAACATGGAGAGATAAATGAATCCTCGCATCTTTGCTGACTGCTGTGCCATTCGCCACGATTTCGGTGGAAAGATCACCCAACTTTGGGAAAATATTTATCCTCCAGAACGCTGAAGCTATATTAAACGGGTGGATGAATCTGAAAATAAACGGGCTGAAGAAACTAGAGTACAGCAAGCTGAAGCCACAAAGAAAAGAAAGAGATATGCCAAGGAGAAAGACTATGACATTGAGGAAGACATTGTTGAACAAGCTGAAGAAGTAAGAGTTGAAAAAGAAAGAAGGTCAAAGAAGAAAGCCAATTCTGCTGAACCTGAGAGACGATCCAAACATAGACATGAAGAATTCACCAAAAGAATAGAGGAAAATGGAAACCTTGATGTGGATGTGATTCGCAATTTGAATACTTCATTGGCAAATGAACTGAGTATGATCAAGACCAAACTCACAAACCAGGAAATCAGAGAAAAACAAAAGGATGAAGTGATTGAAGGAATGCAAAAGATGTTTGTTGACCAAAATGGACTACTGAAAAGGTTGTTTGAAGAGATTACCCTGCTGAAAGCTACAGCCGGCCTGCCTGATCAACTAACTCAATCTGAGTTAGATGATCTGACTGACACATCAAAGTACCCATTTCTAATATGGGCACTTCATCCAAGGTAGGAGAGGGCACATCTGGTGCAGCAACCACTGATGCTGGAGATCGTGAAGCTACAGGAGAGGATGTTGGAAGAGAAAATGAGAAGGATATTATAAAAGCTGGGTTTGTTAATATGCAATTTGACTTTGAAAAGGATTTGGTTGGTGAAGAAGTAATAGTAATCAAAACTTCTAAAGGAGTCTCTGAGAAAGGAAAGGGATTGGTTGATGAGGAAGAGGATGATGAACAGCTCATAGATTATGATTCAGAACCTGAGTTCTATGAAGTTGACGAGCGACCATTGATTTATGTGGCTAAGAATGGAGAGGATGCTGCAAATGTGTTTGAGATGGATATAAATGACTACTTTGTGAAAGAGAAGGAGGTAGAAGAAATCACTCCTCTTTTCCAACACATGGAGGGGCTGAGTAGGAATGAGGCTGACAAGAAAATTATAAGCTGGTGCTATAACTCAGGCCTAAAGATGTTCATGATAAAAAGAAGGGGAGGTAGTATCAGTTACATGCTTAAGAGGAAGGCTTTTAAGACCTTGCCTAAATGGGATCTAAGGCGGTTGGCAACTCTACCACTAATTAATGCCCATCTGAGTGAAAGAGTCACTTTTCTTGCAAAAGAGATAAAAAACGGGCTTAATGACAACTTTGAGTCATTTGGGTATATGAAGGCAGAAAGGAGGAGGTCAAAGAAAGATAAAGATTGGAAGACAGGAAAAGGAAGAATTGTTCTAAGGGTTAAACCACCAAAGGCTGTTAAACCACCAAGGCTGTAAACAGAGTAAGATTGGCTGATCCCCTTCCCTAAAAATTACAGGACTTTGAGAAATGGTTTTATGATAACAACACTGGAGAAGCTGTAATCAGAGTAAAGCATGGAAAAGAGTTTAGGGTCTTTGATCTTATGGAGTTGTTCTGTTTCTGTAATGAAGATCTATTGGTATTATGTGAGAATTGTTGGGTTTGTTGGACCATATCAAAGTAGTTTGACCTTTTAAACTATGAAAACGCAGCGGAATGTAACCTTAAAATTATCATTAGTAATCTGAAAATTAGGGCTAATAACAAAACATAAACAAACCCAAGAACATAGGATCATTTATATGTGTTTGAGCTAGCTATCAACTACAAATAACAACTAAAACAAGCCATACATACTACCTTTAGTGAAGCTGCTGAAAAATGATTTTTGGGTGAAAAGATGATGTTCTTCAATAGCCAAGACACCAAGAAAAGGTGTCCTCAAGCATTCATACCCACAAGCATCAAGCGTACACCATTCTTGCTAGGATTTGAGCACCAAAACGACCAAGAAGATGCTGCTGGAACATCTTCCAGCACCAAAACCGAACAAAAGGGGCTGCTGGAACAACTTCCAGCCGAGAATCTCTTCAAGAAGGAGATTATCTTTTGTTTTGTGGTCCTTGCATGTGAGAGAGGGAAGAAGATAGAGTGTGTGTGTGTTCATGGAGAGCCTAAAACTCAAGAGAGAACAACCACAAACAAAAGGAATGGGGCTACCATAAGGGGCGGCCGAATCCCCTTGTTTTTATTAGGGTTTTCCCCCCAAAACCTTATTTTATACTTTTAAACAAAAGTTTTTAATAAGTTATGTAATTACCCCTTTAATTATA
Organism: Flaveria ramosissima; assembly: GCA_025215565.1. Lineage (NCBI taxonomy): Eukaryota > Viridiplantae > Streptophyta > Magnoliopsida > Asterales > Asteraceae > Flaveria > Flaveria ramosissima. Next base: position 4,706 of record JACVEC010000151.1, on the reverse strand, counting down.
TAACTTATACACACTCCTTTTATTTGATGTTATTTAACCAAATTAAACAACATTACAAATAATATCCATGAACAAAATATCCATATAAGTTGTTCAATCTCATATGCAACTTATTTAGAAAACCCATTTTCTAAATTGGTGTATTTATTTAATTGCATGATCATATCATCAATTAAATATTAATTGGTGTTTTCTAAGCTTGTTATTGGGTATGACCCGACTTGGATCATAACGTACTAACCACATTAATGTTCTATGTGTCTTGGGCATAAAGAATCCAACAATCTCCCACTTGCACAAGATACATAGAAGATTGATGCAAGCAGTAAATACCGCCTAACAACGGTTTACTACCCTTAATACGCATGACTATAAGCCATTCAATAACATCGTCCCCTTCAAGTTCCAAACTTGAAATGATTTAGGTGAATCGATCATCTATCCTTTTGTTACAGATGTCCTGTTAAATCCAAAGACACAGAATGATCATTCCTTGTTGATTTAACTTAATCAGGCCTTAGACATCTTGCTCTCAACGAATAAGAGGAACAAATCCCATCTTGACTGCATACGTTTCTCACAATCACCTTGTGTCACACCTGAACATAGCCTTATGTACTGTCCATTATTTCAGAACAGTGAAGAACTAACTCAAGGTACAACATTTGGTGAATATCAAAACCCAATATGCATCTCAGGTCTGAGGATACTAAATGATATTCGCCTTTACTCAAAATTACTTATGATCAATCAAAGAGATTCTATGTAGTAAAATTTTGAGACGCGGGTCAGTCCAATATTTGCATCCCACAAATATCTATGAACCTTGGTAGAAACCAATTGCTCTATATTCATACCTTATGAATATCTACCAATCCATGTTCATAATAGTCTTACATTCATATTTGTTCCCACAAATATGACCGACTACGGACATTTAGAATAATAAACATATTCATGGATATAAACATGCTAAAAGGGAACATAACTCAAATATATAAAAGAGTTAAATATTACAATTGTTCCATGTTTTATATGCTAAACAGATCAATTCTAATCACCAGTAAATCGAAGTCCTAAGGCACAAGTATGACCCTCATACTTTGCCCTCAACAAGGAGCTTCGTTAGTGGATCAACAATGTTTTGATCTTTATGAACTTTACGAATACATATCTTTATGAACTCCATCCGTTATGATGTTGAATCTCCGCCCAAGGTGCTTAGTCTTTTGATGAGTATGGGGTTCCTTGATTTGAGCAATCCCACCCACGTAATTACCAAAGATTTCTAGGGGGTCTTGAATGGTAGAGACCACCCCTAGATAAGCAATGGACAAATTTATCCATGCAGCTTCCCAAGCTGCCAATGAAGCGGCTATGTATTCGGATTTTTGTAGTGAACAATGCTACCGTGTCTTGCTTTGAACCTTTCAAGGAGACTTCTCCTCCATTCATAATGGAAGTATACCCCGATTGTGATCGAAAATCATCTCGATCAGTTTTGGAAGCCTGCATCCGTGTAAACCTTTACAACGACTTCCTTTTCAACAGATCCGTATATTAGAAACATATCCTTAGTCCTACTAAGGTATTTCAATATACTTTTAAGAGCTATCCGATGGATATTTCTATTGGTATCTTCTTTGTCATACTTAATAAGCATGACTCGTCCGGTCTAGTGCATATCATCACACAAATGATGGATCCTATAGCAGATGCGTATGGGATATCCTTCATTTGATTTTGCTCATCCCACACTGTCCCTCCTTGAATAGGTACCATACCTTTCTAAGAGTTTTTCATCTTGAACCTTTTCAAGATTTTATCAACATATATGACTTTGGTTTAACCCTATCAACCACCTCGATCTATCCTTATAGATCCTTATTCCAAAATATGGGTGGCTTAAACGAGATCTTATATGAAAAACATCTTCCAAGCTAGCTTTTAACACCTTCCAAGGTTGGAATATTATTTCCAAATAGTAGTGTGTCATCAACATACAACACTAAGAATACAATTATGCTCCCACTAGCCTTCATATATACACAACCTTCTCGATGCTTGTTTCAATCCATAGATTGATCACTTTAGCTTATATACATTATTAGGATGTCATGGATCGACAGAACCATCATGCTGAACTATATGGACAGTCTCTTCGAGATGTCCATTAAGAAAAAACGGTTTTGACATCCATTTGCCAAAACTCATATTCAGAATATGCAGTTATGGCACATGATATCCTAATCGACTTTAGCATTGCCACGGGCGCAAGAGTTTCATCATAATCAACCAATTGAGTTGATGGAAACCTTATGCTATAAGTCTTTGATTTATAAGTATTCAAGTCTCCATGCATATCTGTTTTCGTCTTGAAAACCCACTTGTATCCAACCGGTTTGGAGTTAAGTGGAGGGTCAACCAATTCTCAAACTTGGTTGTTATACATGGATTGCATCCTTACGTTCATGGCTTCTAGCCATTTGTCCCAATCCAAATTGGACATAACATCTTGGTATATGGTTAGCCTACAGGGGTCAACCACATAGCATCCATTCTTGGAGTATTCATATCACTTAGATGGAATACTGACTCTACCAGATTTGTGAACGTTTTGTGTATATTTATCAACCTCTTGATTATCATCAACAACCTCTTGTTGGTAGCTAGTGTCAACCAAAAGTGTACCGGCTTGTGGATCTTGATCCTTATCAAGTTCCGTAGTTCTACATATCATTCCTTCGATAAGGAACTCGGTTTCCAAGAACTTAGCCTTTCGAGCAATAAATACTTTTGCTCTGTTGAGTCGAAGAAACAGTATCCTATACAGTCTCTAGGATATTCAACTAATCTACACTTTCTTGGTCCGGGTCATATTCATAATATGAGCCTTAAAGAGCAATGCGAAAACCCAAATGATAAAGATTGTAAGCTCATAGCCATAATAAATTGAACAATATCCAAATAGGGTTCAGTTTCTCCTTTATCAGAATGAAGAACATAGATAGTTATGTAGAGTTGATTTTCTACTTCATTATTGAAGATTTTGAACATTTCAAAAGCTTCATACTTATGTGTCATCAAGTGCACACAATAATAGCGACTGTAATCGTCGGTAAAAGTAATGAAGTATCTTTCACCAATCTTTGTCATTGTCTTAAAAGGACCATATACATCCAAATGTATCATTCCTAATAAGTCTTTTGGTTCACACTTATCAAATGAAACATTTTTCATTGTTTCCAAAAGACCTTCTTTTGAAGTGTTTTGAATCCAATTCTTGTTTATGTGACCAAGATGAACAATGTCAAAGATAAAATAACTTAAACCCATTTTAAGTTTCTTGGTGCTTAATGTGTATAATGAGTTATTATGGACGAATTACCATGAACCAATTCATGGATATCATTAAAAGGCATGTCCTTAAAATGAAATACATCATCCATAAACTTAATACCATTATTTACAAACTTTAAATCATGATCACATTGTTTTAATAGGAAACATTAATTATGTTCCTAGTCAAACTAGGTGCATACAAAATGTTTTGAGAACGACTTCCAAACCATTTGAAAGTCTCAAAATAGAGTTTTCCCTCCTTGAAGCGCACATTTCTTTTGAACCCCTTTGCAACAATTGCAAGAATGAGTCTCACATCCGGTATCCAATACCCACGTGCTTGAAGAAATGACATTTAATACAATGTATGAATCATGGAAATGGTATTTGAGGTTTGCTCAACATCCCTCTTGTCTTTCAACTCCTTGAGATAGGAAGGACAATTCCTTTTTATTATCCTATCTCTCCATACTCAAAGCATGGATCGTTCTCCGTTACCATAGGCTTCATAAGCTTAGGTTTTTCGAGGTTTCGCTTTAACCTTTGCTTTGATGTATTCCTTTCCTTTGGCGATAACTGCCTTAGGATCGGGATTGGCCATTTCTTACAGCCTCCCTCATTGATTGAGAGAATAGGTAGAACCTCTCTACCCACCCCTGCCTCGGTTGCTTTGAGCATTGCGTGAAGTTCACCAATGCTCTTGTCCCACCCATTCATATTACAGTTTATTATGAATGTCTCAAACCTTTAGTTAGGCAATCAAGGATCAAATCCTTGGCCAACTACTTGAGACAGGACAGTTAAGCATCTTGAGGCTATCAATGTGGCTTTTCATCTTAAGAATATATAAGATGATATCGATTGGGTTTCTTCCATGTGACATGTATAAAGTGCTCGAACCGTTTCGAAGCAATCTATTAAAGTTTGTTGAAGGAACATTTCCTTCAACTAGATTATCATGTCATATGCCCCATGATGCTCCAAACCCTTTTGGAGTTCGGGAATCATATTCCCAACATGAGGTAGGATACTTGCACAGAATCCTTAGTGTGCCTAAGCCAATCGTCAAAAAGCCTTAACATCACAGCGTTGGTTGGTGAGGTATGGGATCGTCAAGGACATAGGCCTTTACTCATTTTTTAGAACGATTCTCAAGTTTCGAAATTGAGTCCATAAGGTTATTATGGTTAAGACGATCCCCTTTTAAGATGGTTCTCGGTGATAGGGTTGGGAACGGTCGGGGTAGTAGCATCGTGGTTTGGCGGCCATTACTTACAACATTACAAAGTTCCATTTTGTTTATTTCCCTGAAAATTTTGCATTTTACTATTAATACCATTTACACGTCTCACAGACAATTAATA
>JACVEC010000150.1:0-38720 GCA_025215565.1 Flaveria ramosissima | reverse complement strand
AGCTTGCTCACATCAGAAACCATTGAGCAGTTCTTCATCTGATCGAGCGAATCGCAAAGGATCAAGATTGAATAGTAGTTGACAATTAGAGCAATATGAAAATGAAATGAATCAGCAACCAAAAGCAAAAAGCCTTCCTTCAATGGTTGAAGGTCCGAGAACTTTAGTCCGATAGTTAGAATTGGAGTTGAGTATAAAGCATCCCGTCAACTAACCTCTCAGGGGAAGCAACAAAGGGTACATATCAATTCAACGTGACACGACTAGATCTCCTGTCCACTAATGATCTGTAACAAACTTTCTCATCATCACCTCAGGAAGAATAAAAAGACAATAAATATCTTATTTCACTAGTGCTGAAAGTTTTTTGAGAATCGAAACAAGTGAGTTTTGGTAGCTCAACCTAGGGGAGTTTTGTTAGATCAAGTAAGGTTGTGCACCAAACAAACACTTAGTACAATTTTGGTGCAACTGATGAGAACTTTCGAAGCAAAATCAGAGCTTCCGAAGGTTAAGTCCTGATGGAGCTCCCTACGGAAATTCAACTTCGAAGCCAAAGTCTTTCTTCCAAAGTTAACCACTTAGAAGAATAAAAGAAAATGACTTTCGATTATAAGTAACCGTGAAGTAATGTCTCAAGCCTCGAAAGAAGTAGCCTTCTCTGAAGTATAAGTGGCTTCAGAAGAACTTGTTTCTTCCAACCAGTTACCATACGGAGACCCTACTATGAACCATGAGATAAGTATGGTCCCTTCTGAGCACTCCGCTGCAAATCTCTCTGAGATCTTGCCTTCGTGCTTTCCAACACCCGCATGTAGTTTTATACCATACTATTCATTCCTTTCATTTGTATAGTTACCAAATTTAGTTGTGACAACGGAAGTTATGGCCATGTCATGACTACCATATCGTAATAAGTTTATCTAGATACTTGTCTTTAGCATATATATTTCTTTAGAGAGTCATAGGCTTCCAGTTGGTATCCTAAAAGTATATCTCACATAGGATCTAGTATATATAGTTTCTTATTGTAACTCATGTCACATCTTGTAAGAGTCTTGTAATCCTTTTGAGTTAACAGAAGAATAATATATACAAAGTACCTTGAAAATTATCTTCTTGTGTTCCTTAGTTACTTAGTATTTATTACAACTCTTAGAATGGATTTTTCATCATCTAAAAAACCAAGTTGATCTAGTGAGATTTCGAGAAAAGAAAGTGTTATGAAAAAAACCAATCCGGCAGTTAGCCACTTTCTTTAGAAAATTCATTCCACCACTAGCAGCAACGAATTGGGTTGCTTGGGTTTAGAAGTCCTAAGACAACAGATCCTCGCACATCCTCTAGCTTGAGACTGATTAAAGCCATTCCATTCTTGGTACCAAGTATCAAGTCAAACGGGAGTGATCAGTGGAGATTATTGTCATGGTGTTTTAGTTTCCATCCATGTCAGCCTTCATGAAGGCTGCCATTTGAGCTGGTAAGTGTTTTGAGTAACTAAAGATATTTAGTAAGGATTCCTGAAGTCTGATGCAACCCAAAACAGCTTAAGTGTCTCAGCAACATGCACTAAGTACTGAAGTGAAGAATGCTTCGGAAGTTTTACACAAAGCATTAGAAATACTCTAAGTGTAAAATCTTCCGAAGCCAAGACCAATATCTTCCGAAGCCAAACATGAAGTCTTCCGAAGCTTCAGAGACAAAGTCTTCCGAAGCTCATCCTATGAAGACAGATTTCTTCCGAAGACTTTTAGTACACATGCTTTATCTGATGTACTGTTCCATAAAGCACCTTTTCCGCTGCATCTCTGTAAAGTCACCAACTTACATGAGTTGGTGAAAAGGGCCTTGCTTTTGGTAACTGTACATTGAGGTCTTGAGTATTCAACTTCCACTTTATGTACTTTATCCTTTTTGTATTGTATAAGGATGTGAGCTATGGCATGTCATAGTCACAAGGTCAAAAGGCAGATATGCCTTTTGATCCTACAATTGATTTTGTTAGTGTCTAGTCAATGTATCCAGCTGGCTTTCAAAGTATGGCCGGCTGTAGGTTGTAGTATAAGTATTTCAAGTTCTTGTATCTTTTCTTTATGCTTTGTAACACTTGTAAAAGAACTTGAGAAAGCAATATACTGCCTCCTTGAAACCCATACTCTCTTGTTCTGTCTCTTTACTTTACTTGTGTTCTTTGTATCACCTTTGGTTACCCAGTTCACTGTTTGATTAGAGCTTAGTTATTCTCCTCATTGTGTTGTTGTGTTGTAATTGTGTTTAAGCCCTTAAACGGTCCTGCAATTGGTATCAGAGCATTCCAGGCTCTTGATATAAGATCTAACCATCTTAAGATCCCTCACACACACAAAAGCTAAACTCTTCAAATGGCTGCCATCTCTAAGACTGATATGGAGACTGGAACCATGAACAAATCCCCACTGATCACTCTTGATGATTTTGACACCTGGTGCATGAGGATGGAAGGCTTCATCAGGTCTCTTGATTCAAGAATGTGGGAATCTGTTGAGAATGGACCTTTCATACCCAGCACCCCCTCTGCTACTGGTGCTGGTATGATTCCTAAAGATGTGGCCAACTACTCAGATGAAGATAGAAAAAGAGTAGAGATTGACAGGAAGGCCATGACTGCTCTTCAGACTGCTCTCCCAAACTCTGTATACAGAGGCTTCAAGAAGTGCAAGACAGCCAAACAGCTGTGGGATGCACTGAAGCTGATGTATGAAGGCTCCTCTGAAGCCAAGGAGAACAAGAAAGATCTTCTGAAGCAGCAGTTTGAAATTTCACCTTCAAAGCAGGTGAGACCATGACTCAACAATACTTCAGGTATGTTGAGATTGTGGATACCCTAGTGGATGAGGAGTTCCTCTTGAGAACAGGGACATTGTAAGGAAGTTCATGTCCTCACTTCCTAGGCAATGGACACACTATTGTGTGGTGATCAAGAGGACTGAGAACCTTAAGACTCTTACTCTTACAGAGTTGTATGGGATTCTCAGTGGATACCAGATGGAGATGAACATGCAAGGTTCATCTGGCAACTCCAACAATCAAATGGGTTCAGCCCTTCATGTGGTTGAAAGGGACAGCATAGAACCTCAGCATCATCTCTTATGCTACCCTGACAACTCACAAAAGGGTCCTTTCATCACCTTCCCGGAGACACCAAGGGAAACTTTACTCAAGGAAGCCCATTCCAAGAGACAAGTTCTTCTCAAGCCTTTGTGTCTGCAGATGAAAGCTGTGGGAATTATCTCTTCACTCTTGAAGACCTGGACTGTATCCATCCAGATGACCTGGAATACATGGAGATAGTTCAGCAGATGGCTCTCCTCACTCACAGAGCCAAGAAGTTCTACAAGAGGACAGGAAGAAGATTTCCAAGCAATGCTACCAGCAGTAAGTTTGGGCTGGATAAAAGCAAAGTTAAGTGTTACAACTGTAACCTTATGGGTCACTTTGCCAGGGAGTGTAAGGCACCTAAAGCAAATGGGGGCCAAACACAACCCAGACCAAACTTTACTGACAAAGCTCCTCAAGCTGAGAAGACAAAGCAACATGCTGCTGTTGCTGTTGAAGAAGGAGGCTTTGACTGGAGTTTTCAGGTGGAGGATGCTTCTCCAAACCAAGCACTGATGGCTGACCATGATGAAGCCAAGGTATTGGAACATCTTTGCTCCCCTGAATGCATTGCTAAAGTAAATAGATACAGGTCCTATAACCTAGAGATGAGATCTGATCTTGAGTCATTAAACATATTAAAATCTGATTTTAGAAAGTCTGAAAATGATTACAAGTTAAAGATAGAAGACTTGGAGAAAACCATTTCAGTACTAAAACATGAACATACAGATTTCAGAACTCAGATCCAAGATCTCATCACTAAGTTAACTGAGTGCCAGGCTGAGCTTGTGATCAGCAAAGCCAAGGCAGAGAAGAGTGTTCTTGAAGAAGAGACCTTCAAGAACATGATATCCTCATCCCTGCACAACAAAGTTTGTTATCAAAATAGACAGGGACTAGGATCAAATGAGATAGCTCCTCCACACACAATCTTGTCTGTAAGATCTCCTAGGTGTGGAACTTGTGAAGATGAGCTTCCTCTCATAGATCCTGTAAGTGAGGATGATGAAGAAGTGATAGTGAAGAATTCCTCTGAGAAGAGTGAAGAAGAGGATTCTTCCAAGGGCCACTATCCTTCTGAGGAGAAGAAATCAACTGTGATGACCAAGTCCAAAAGAAAGAACTTGATCAGAAAGAGCAAAAGAAAGGCAAAGAAGGCTCAAGAAATCAAGGCTACTTTTGATGCTAAGCAGAAACAAGTTTTTATCTCTGCAGGTTTCAAAGTAGTAAGGACTGAAGACATCAACCAAGACTCCTCAGCTAAGAGTCATGGTTCTTGTTCAAATCATCTCAGTGTCAAGAAGAAGACTGAGCTGCTGTGTACCACTGCTGCACAGCCTGGACCATCAAACTCCAAGAACAGTTCACAGCCCAAAGGAACTGTCTCAGCATCTACCAAGATGAAGATGGAGAGGGATGTGACCAAAGTCAGTCTTGCTCTCAAGGGAGACTTCTTTGAAGAAGAAAATGTTATGTGTTATGTGTGAAAGTACTTCTCACATTGCTAAGGATTGCCCATACAATCCTAAAAGTACTGTCCACATGACTAAAACAAAGACTTCAAAGAGTCTCAAGAAATCTCAAGCTTCGGAAGGAAAGTCTGTTTCCTTCGGAAGCTCCAAATCAAAGAAGGAGGTAAGTGGAAAATTACCTTCGGAAGCAAAGTTGGTCTCGGAAGAAAGGAGTTCTTCCGAAGCACTAAAGTCTGCTGCAGTGACTGTAGACTCTTCCGAAGGATCAGTCATCAAAACTTATGAAGTTCCAAAAGCTTCTAAGGTTTTGAAGGTCAAGTCCAAGACTCCAAAGGTGGTGTGGAAGTCTAAGAAAGACCAAATGACTGAGGTTTCTCCATCAACAACAGCTGAAGATCCCATAGTACAACCATAGGATCTATTACTGTTGCATTACCTTCTATTACTGTTAATGAGCCCAAGACAAGTAAGGCTTGGGTTTCCAAATGTAACTAATCATCTTCTCTGTGCAGGAACAGCTCAAGACCAACAGGAATGTCTGGATAATTGACAGTGGCTGTTCCAGGCACATGACAGGCAATAGGTCTCTACTCCATAATTTTGAGAGAATTGATGGAGGACCAGTTGCTTTTGGAGGAGATGAAGGTGGTTACATTTCTGGAAGGGGCAAGGTCACAAATGGTAAGCTCAGCATTGAGAAGGTAAACTTTGTTAAGGAGCTTGGGTACAATCTTCTGAGTGTATCCCAATTTTGTGATCAGAGTCATAACATGCTCTTTACTGAGCATGAGTGCATTGTTCTCAAACCTGGTGTGGTCATTCCTCATGAGCATATCCTGCTCAGAGCCCCCAGGAAAGGGAACATGTACAAGATGGATTTGCAAGAAACATCTCCCTCAGGAGAAGTTTCATGCTTTCTATCTAAAGCAAATAGTGATGAGTCTTTCCTATGGCATAAAAGAATGTGCCATGTAAACTTTAAGAACATGAATAAATTAATTAAACATGATCTGGTAACTGGAATGCCAAAGAAAGAGTTTACTAGTGATGATCATTGTGTGGCATGCCTGAAAGGGAAGCAACACAAAGTATCTCACAAGCCTAAGGAAAAGAACTCCATCACTACTCCCCTACACTTGTTACATATGGATCTCTTTGGCCCCACCAGTGTAATGAGTTTAGGAAGGACCTCTTACTGTCTGGTGATCACAGATGATTTTACAAGATTCACTTGGGTCTTCTTCCTTAGAACTAAGGATGAAACCCCTGAGATTCTGAAGAATTTCATCTTAAAAGTTGAGAATCAATGTGATCACAAGGTCAAAACCATAAGATGTGATCAAGGAACTGAATTCAAGAACCAAATCCTTGATGCATTTTGTGATGAAAAAGGTATTACAAGACAATATAGTGCTCCCAGGACTCCTCAGCAAAATGGAGTTGCTGAAAGGAGAAACAGGACACTTATTGAAGCTGCAAGAACTATGTTGTCTGACTCTAAACTGCCTATCACCTTCTGGGCAGAGGCAGTCAATACTGCTTGCTATGTGCAAAACAGAGTTTTAGTAGTTAAGACACATGGTAAGACTCCTTATGAACTTTGGCACAAGAGGAAACCTTTCATTGGTTTTCTCAGGTCATTTGGATGTCCCTGCACCATCTTGAATACCAAAGATCAAATTGCCAAGTTTGCTGAGAAATCAGATGATGGACATTTCATTGGATACTCTTCTCAAGCTAAAGCTTATAGAGTATACAATCTCAGAACTAGAATTGTTGAGGAGTCAGCCAATGTGACTTTCAATGAGCACACTCCCTGTGTGGCTGGTTCTGGTCCGGATTGGCTGTTTGATCTTGATTTAGTTACCAACTGTTTTAACAAATCTTGTGAGCATGTTTCAGGATCTGCAGAAAATCTAAATACAGGTGATCCTGATCCAAGATTTGAGCTAGGAAGACCTTCAACTCATACATCTTCAGCTCCAGTTGGAACTACTTCAGCAAATGAGGTTTCTATCAGCACAACAATGACAAATTCAGCTGATACATCTGGCATGCCTTCAAATTCCAGCTCAGAGGCCTCTCAACCAGATAAAGATACCTCACTTGTAGAAGACAACAATGGTGATGGTGATAGTGATCAGGAATTTCTTGATGCTAATAACCACACCATAGATGACAACATCAATGATGTCTCACACTCATTGGATCAAGTTAATCTTGATAAGTGTGATAATGTGGAGGGTGAATCTTCAGGACCAGATTTAAATTTCTCAAATTTAGATCTTTCCAGCAACTTGCTGTGATCCCTCAGCTAAGGATCCACAAGTCTCACCCCACCACAAACATCATTGGAGATGTTGTCACAGGGGTAAGAACAAGAGGACAAACCCATGAAGCAAATGTTTGTCTTCACTCTTGTTTCTTATCTCAGATAGAGCCCAAGAAAGTTGATGAAGCTCTAAAGGATGGAAGTTGGGTTGAAGCTATGCAACAAGAGCTGCTTCAATTCAAAAGGCAGAAAGTTTGGAACCTTTGTCCTCTTCCTCATGGGAAGACTACCATTGGAACCAAATGGGTTTTTAGAAACAAGAAGGATGATAGGGGAATCATCATCAAGAACAAGGCAAGACTAGTTGTTCAAGGATACACACAAGAAGAAGGGATTGACTACACTGATGTCTTTGCTCCTGTAGCAAGACTAGAAGCTGTTAGGATATTCCTGGCATTTGCTGCATCCAAGAACTTCAAGGTCTACCAACTTGATGTAAAGTGTGCTTTCTTATATGGAGTGATTGATGAGGAGGTTTATGTCAAACAGCCACCTGGTTTTGTAGACCCTGATCATCCTGATTATGTCTGCAAGCTTGACAAAGCTCTTTATGGGCTGCATCAGGCACCCAGAAGTGGTATGAGACACTATCTAAGTATCTCTGCAAGCATGGATACAGAAGAGGTACTATAGATGGAACCCTCTTCATCAAAGGACAGGGAAATGACTTATTGCTGGTTCAAGTATATGTTGATGACATCATCTTTGGTTCAACTAATCCAAAGCTCTGCAAAGACTTTGAGAAGCTGATGAAAGACAGATTTGAGATGAGTTCAATGGGAGAACTCAACTTCTTTCTGGGAATTCAAGTGAAGCAGGTTGAAGATGGCATCTTCATAAGTCAGTCAAAGTATGTTCAAGACATACTCAAGAGGTTCAATATGACTGATTGTAAGATTGCTAAGACACCCATAGCCAGAAACCACTCCCTTGGTCCAGATCTTGAGGGGGAGTGTGTAGATGAGCACTTATACAGGGCTATGATTGGGTCTCTTATGTATCTTACAGCTAGCAGGCCTGATATCATGTTTGCTACATGTATTTGTGCAAGATATCAAGCCAACCCTAAGATGTCTCACTTAATCACTGTGAAAAGGATTTTAAGATACCTCAAAGGTGCTTCAACACTTGGTCTATGGTATCCAAAGAATCCAAATTTCAATCTGTATGCCTATACAGATAGTGATTATGGTGGTTGCAATATGACTGCAAAGTCTACATCTGGGGGATGTCAATTCCTTGGTGGAAGGGTGGTCTCATGGCAATGCAAGAAACAATCCTGTGTGTCTGCATCAACTGCTGAGGCTGAATACATTGCTGCTGCAAGCTGCTGTGCTCAAGTGCTTTGGATTCAAAATCAGATGCTGGACTATGGATTTAACTTCAAAGAGACTCCTATCCACATAGACAACAATAGTGCTATCTCTATCACTGAGAACCCTGTGCAGCACTCAAGGACCAAACACATCAACATCAGGTATCATTTAATAAGAGATAACTATGAAAAAGGATTAATTAAACTAGTCAAAGTTCATACAGATGAACAATATGCTGATCTGTTCACCAAAGCTTTTGATGAACAGAGATTTAAGTATCTGATATCAGCTATTGGGATGATTAACTTTGAGTAGACTTTTTATTAAAACTAATTCTAATTATTTCTTCTTAAAATATGTGTGTCCTAAGTTGTCTAGTTCATCACTTTCATAAGCTCATGTTTTCTTTGGATGTAAAATTCTTTTTGAAGACTTTCCTTAGATTCTTGAAAATTTCTGATACTTCGGAAGATAAAGATTTTATCTTCGGAAGAAAAACATGTCTTTAAAATAAATAACTGTCTAAGAGATTTTACCTTCGGAAGAAGTAAAGTTCATCTTCCGAAGCTTAAAATTCTTATCTCAGACACTTATCTATTTTCAAGAACCTTTTCCTTCCGAAGCAAAATTAACCTTCGGAAGCTTTGTTTATTTTCATACAAAGCATTCAAGGGTTTATTTCTCTTCCGAAGCATAAATTATCAAGACTCTCAGGAAAATCTTCCGAAGCCATTTTAGCTTCGGAAGCTTTTTAAATCAAAACTTCCGAAGACAAATAAACTTCGGAAGCTTTTCGAATTCCAAGAAAACTACTTTTTGAGCAAAAGTAAACTACCTTTTCAGAGGTGGGACCGACTTTCGGATTTCAAAGTTTATCCTCTTTCATTAACTTTGGTTCAAATCCCTTTTCATATAAATACCCAACGGTTCCCCCTCTTTCCCACTATCTTCCTCAATTCTACTGTTTCTCTAACCTAATTCTCTAAACCGCCTTTGCTTTCTACCTTTCTTCACCCTTAAGCTTCTAAATGGCCAACCTTAACCGCAGAAACAACCCTGATTTCTCCATGCAACTACACAGGCAACATAATCAAGTTGCTCTGTTAAGCTCTGAGAAAGATGCAAGTTTCTCAGAGATTTGCCAATTCTTGACTCTGTCAAACTATTTCACCTCCCTGACCATTGATCCTCCTCTATATGAGGATCAGTTGCTTGAATTCTGGAAGACCTGCCAAGAGGTCATTATGGATGGGGAGAAGGCACTGTCTGCCACAGTGCAAGGGAGGACAGTCTTCATCACTCCGGCCATCATTAACCAACATCTACAGCTGGATGATGAAGAAGGTGAGGTGTCCTTCCCAAAAGAAGCTGTAAATCATTCTTTTGAGCAGATGGGCTATGAGGGAGATTTCTCTGTAAAGACCTTTAGGAAAGGGAAGGTCTCATCCCAATGGAAATTCCTGCTCCATGTGGTTATCCACAGCTTGTCAAACAAGCATGGTGGATGGGACCAGATTCCTGAGGATCTCTCCTTCATAGTTCATGGAATGGTTCAAGGGGTCAAGTTCAGGTATTCACAATTTGTTTATACTAATTTACTTGCAAACTTAGACTCCTTAGAGTATTACATGTTTCCTAGATATGTTCAACACATTCTCAACTGTGAACTGGGCTCACAGTTGAGGGAAACAGGTAATATTCTTAAATTGGGACAGATGAAGCCCGGCATCTTTAAAATAATGAAGAAGCCAACTGTAGGCTTCTCTGGGGTAGAAACAGCCCTAGTCCCAAAAATGTTAGAGCTCATTGCTCAAGGTGACAACCTAGCAACACAAGCTAGTGTTGAACCCACACCTCTTTTGTCCCTACCATTAAAAAGACCAGAAATCACCCTCACCTACCAAAGAAAATCCAAACGAACCCCTGCTCAGACTATTGAGTCTGTGCAGGCCCCCAAATACTCAACCTTACAGGAAGAAGTGGACACTAGAGCTCCCACTTCTCCTGAGGAGCAAACCACTCCCATTACTTCACCTATCAGGGCTGAGGTTCCTCAAGCTCACCCTGATGAGCTCAATAGCCCAACAACCTTAAGCCTTCACTCTGAGTCTCAACACTCAAGTGGACAACCTTCAGGGGACAGCTACCATCCCCAGCCTTTGGATCTCAACCAACCAATTCCCAACCTATCCTTTTACACTGATGAAGACTTAGGATTCAGTGAGTACCATGAGTCTCTCTTCTCCTCCCCTACTCAAAGAGAGATGAGTACCTCTGACTCTCCTCAGTCTATCCCCCATCAGTCACCTGTTACTGAGGTGGACACTTCTGAACCTGTTCAGGATGTCCATATGGAAGAGGCTCTCACTTTTGAAAGTGATTACATCATTAAGACCTCAACCATGGCAACTCAGCCCATTGGCATCTCAACTGAGGCTGCCAGTGAGCAGAGGAAAACCAGCAGCCAAGAAACTCAAGCTGGTGGTGAGAGAGAGGACTTTGGTCCAATCATCTCATCCCCCAATGAATCTTCTGATGAAGATGAGGGGAATTTGAGACTAAAGGTGCAAAAACTGTCAAAAACATGCACCTATTTAGTCTCTAAGGTTAGTCACTTGGAATCTCAAGTGACTACCCTGCAAAACAGGGTCAATGATCAGCAACTCCAGATTTCATATCTGCAGGAAAAACTAGCTGGGAGACCTTTAAGGAGAGCTCAACCAGGAACACAAGAACCTGTGGAAGTGATTGACTTATCCTCCAGCTCACCTATGCAAGTGGGTGATGCTACCAAAAAGGGGGAGAAAGTTGTTACAACCACAGAACCTGGGAGTTCTTCAGAGAGAATGGACATAGAGGACTCACCATCCTCACTTGCTGTTGTGCATTCTCAGCAACTTCCTCAAGTTCACATTAATGTGGACTCTATAGACTCTCTCATCAGGAGTCTCTTTGAGGAAGGCATACCAAGGGCTGTCTCATCTCCACCACTGGGAACTAGCAATCAAATCATAAGGTGGAGGTATGATGATGACAGAAGAGCCCTCATACTTCAAAGAGTTCAAGGCCAACAAGAAGTTTTTCAATTCCAAAGCCTGAGCTTTTATGAAAGACTGGATTTAGTCAACCTGCCACTTGTCAATCCAAGCAATTCAAGACAAGCTGACAGGCTGGCTCAAAGAATCCAAGACAGGATCATGGCAGAGTTCTCTCTAAGAAGGAGACTTAGGGAATCAGGCAATGTCATCGGTCAACTGGATGTTGAGGTGGACCCTAAGATTAGTTTCATAGGGGAAACCTTGACTGAAGGCCCAGTGACAGAACCTGAGACCCCTGTCTCATCATCAACAACTGCTGCTGAGGTCCAAACTCCATCTGAGACACCTGCTGGTGAAGGTGTTTCTCAGCCTCTCTCTGGCCAGAGCATGGAAGCTACTCCAAGCAATGAAGGCCAAGCTTCAATCCACCCTGAGTCACAAAGGTCTGTTGGTGACAAAGGGAAAAGGATAATGACTCCTGAGGAAATTGAGGAGGAAGAGAGAGAGAGGAAAAGGAGACTAAGGGGAGAAAGTTCCACTGGGTCATCTAGCTTCATGCAAGCTGCAATCAGGGCTGCCCCCAGACCAAATACTCAGGATGATGAGTTAAGGGCAGTCAGGATTACCTACTTACAGACCAGGAACTATGACATTGATGAGATCATCTCCCTCCCCTTAGAAGAACTAAATGAACTGGCTGACAGAGAAGTGTCAAGAGAGTTGAAGGAGAAAGAGGATGCAATGATACTTCTCCAACTCAAAGAGGAGAAGAGACAGAAAAGACTTTACAAGCATGCTCCTACTCTCTCACCAGTTCAAGAAAGTCCTGCACAGGAAGATGTGGCTCCACAAGAACCTCAGGTAGATAAAGAGGAAGATAGGATCAGATGATCAACTACCTGAGTGCCACAGGCTTCTATCAGGCAGATGCACTTCTCCCTTTGTCCTATGACTTCATTGAGTTCGAGTACTTAAAGCAACTTGAGCTTGAGTTAGTCAAGGAAAGAAAGACAACCAAAAGGAAACTAAGGGAAGAAGCTGCAAAGTCAAGGGCCACCATTCAAAAGAATGCAAAGAAGTCTGCTGACAGACAAAGAATGGTGAGCTTCTTGAAGCTGTATGGATTCTCCGGAAGGAGACTTGGCCCCATGTCTCTATCCACTATGGATGAGCATATTAGGGTGATCAAGCAGAAGATTAAGAGTGGAGAACTTATTGACTTGCACTCTCTTCCAAGTCAAGTCCCACCTGAAGTGGAGGTCAAGTTTGAACAACCAGAGACACCTCAACCAGCACCTCCAGCTGAGCCCCAGCAAGCTTCATCTTCTGATCCTAGGCAGGGTCAAACTCCCTCTCCTTCTGAACTTGTGAGGGAGGAACACCCAACTGAGAAAGACACTGATGATCAACATGGTGCTGCAGACCAGTCTTCTCAGTTAAAGACAACCAAGAGGAAGAAGAGGATGGCTTCTAAACCAAAGACAAAGAAGAAGAAGCCAAAGTCATCTACCTCTGCACCTCAGGCTGAATCAGATCAACCTGAGGAAGTGCATGATGAGGCAGCCCAATCAACTCCTATTCAAGTGGCTCCTCTAACTAGTGAGACACCCATCTTATCCTGGACATACTCTACCAATCCAGAGAGATGGACTGTTATCAGAGATCAAGGTGTTGAGAATGTCTACTCATGGCAAGACATAATCAACTTACCTCTGCATGATCTCTTTGAGATGAGAAGATACTATGAAAGTCTTGATGATCCTGACCATCTCATGAAGAAAGGAATGGTCCTGATTGTACTGAAGACTACCAACATTTGAAGATCTTCTAAGTGTTTTGGTAGCATCAGCCTAGGGGGAGTTTGTAAGGATTCCTGAAGTCTGATGCAACCCAAAACAGCTTAAGTGTCTCAGCAACATGCACTAAGTACTGAAGTGAAGAATGCTTCGGAAGTTTTACACAAAGCATTAGAAAATACTCTAAGTGTAAAATCTTCCGAAGCCAAGACCAATATCTTCCGAAGCCAAACATGAAGTCTTCCGAAGCTTCAGAGACAAAGTCTTCCGAAGCCTCATCCTATGAAGACAGATTTCTTCCGAAGACTTTTAGTACACATGCTTTATCTGATGTACTGTTCCATAAAGCACCTTTTCCGCTGCGTCTCTGTAAAGTCACCAACTTACATGAGTTGGTGAAAAGGGCCTTGCTTTTGGTAACTGTACATTGAGGTCTTGAGTATTCAACTTTCCACTTTATGTACTTTATTCTTTTTGTATTGTATAAGGATGTGAGCTATGGCATGTCATAGTCACAAGGTCAAAAGGCAGATATGCCTTTTGATCCTACAATTGATTTTGTTAGTGTCTAGTCAATTGTATCCAGCTGGCTTTCAAAGTATGGCCGGCTGTAGGTTGTAGTATAAGTATTTCAAGTTCTTGTATCTTTTCTTTATGCTTTGTAACACTTGTAAAAGAACTTGAGAAAGCAATATACTGCCTCCTTGAAACCCAACTCTCTTGTTCTGTCTCTTTACTTTACTTGTGTTCTTTGTATCACTTTGGTTACCCAGTTCACTGTTTGATTAGAGCTTAGTTATTCTCCTCATTGTGTTGTTGTGTTGTAATTGTGTTTAAGCCCTTAAACGATCCTGCAATTTATGATGGTGAGATCTTACAATCAAGAGCCTAAAAAGCTTCATTACCAATTGCAGGACCGGTTAAGGGTAATGCAACAAGGTTGGAGATATCAAACACTTACACATCAAATAAAAACCAGCAAATAAAACAAAGAACAAGAGTAAAAACACATGTAGAACACAAGTAATAGTTTCAAGAATAATGTATATTGCTTTCAAGTGTTTTACAATTGTAACAAGGCTTAGTCCCAGGGTCTGGTACATGAGATACTTTATACTACATCTTACAACCATCCATACTTTGAACTTGAAGGCCAGCTGAAACACTAATCTAGACAACATGATCAGTATAAAGTCAAAAGAATGATTGTCTTTTGACTAGTGACTATGAAATGCCATCGTTTATATCCTAATATATTACAAAAAGGATAAAAGTACAATAGTAGAAAGTTACAGACTCTAAGACCTTAATCTAAAGTTGACAAAAGTATGGAGATATCACCAACTTGTATAAGTTGGTGAGTCTTTAGAGATGGCAGCAAAAAGTGGTTTAGCTTTTGTCAAAATCATACCAGAGAAAACATGTCTTCTCTATATTCGGAAGAAATTAGTCTCTTGGTAACTCTTACAATAAGGTAACTCTTACAATAAGATTCTGAACTGCATATAGGATCTCCAGATATAATAACAAACGTAGGATATGCAGAATCAAACTACGTATATGATTCAAGTACAAAGATAAACAAAGATGAAAACACTTCAAAACACTTTGCATATTACTTATTGTTTGCTTCTTGGTTACAATAGTGTTTGTCTTACACAAAAACCAAATGAACAATTAGCAGACTCACATACGTTTTCGACTTCTTAATATTCTATTTTCATAAATTCAAAAGCTCATACGAAATACTATGACTCAAGTAACCGATCAAAACTCTATACTTAATACTAAGATCTATTTGATACATCAACCACTCTGATATAATGTCTGCACATATGCTATACCATTGAAGTAGTTGTCCATTGGTTTGTAGATACTTTATTGTGTTATTTAATTATTTATCATGTCTAAGTATGTCTATTATATTTGATTATTTTTTTCATTTTATCATATATTTTTATATTTTTATTTGCAAATATCGTTTGTTTAATATATTTTATTTTATAATTTACAATTTTAAGTTGGTTGTCGCTTAATTCAGTTAATAAATCGATAAACATTAGCTCAAACCCTGTCACTAATATGTTTAATTTTTATGGATGGATAATGATTATAAATTTTTATAAAAAAAATAGTTCTTAACTTAACTGCAAAATAAATCGTTCTTTCAGGTAAGAAACATTTTTAACCTAATTTTTTTTCCTAGAGTAGTGTAGTTACAAAACTTATTTATTAAAATTGTTTTTTTTAAATATTTATCAAAATTATGTAAAAACTATTTTTTAAATTAATAAAAAAAGAGAATCGCCAAACAAAGAATGTGATGTGCATTGACAATAGACTGTAGTTTTTCAAAGTGGGAAGTCACGAAAACAACAAAAAACATGAATTTAAATCTATACGCTCTTTGATAATCTTCCATTAAAAACTCACAACGAATATCAAATTCCATCCAAATTTGAAATACATAATCAGTGTTTTCTATTTTTGCATTTTCAAATAAGAATATATTATTTTGGGTTTTATGTAAATCAACCGTGATTCCGACAACAATGACGATCGCATCGTTATTGTTATTGTAGTGCATGATCCAAGTGTTGTTTGGTGATTGTCTATTTCTCATTCTTTTCTATTTTTAAATTAATTAAAAAATAAGTTTAATATCATTTTGATAAATATTTTTCAAACAACTTATTTTGTTAAATAAGTTTTGAACTACACTAAGGTGCTGTTTGTTTTTTCTGCAGGAAAATGTCTGCAGTCTGCGAACCACATCTGCAGACATCTGCAGCAGAAGAGGTGGACCAAATGTCTGCAGTCTGCAAGGAAAAGACTATTTGTTTTTAACATCTGCAGAATGCTGAAATATTCTGTAATTAAACTAAATTAATTTTTTAAACTCTAAAAACAACTAATACATTAATATATAAATAAAAGTCATTGAAATACATTAAAATGTAAATAAAAGTCATACAACACTACAATAATATTTATAAAAACATACGATTACATTTATAAATCATTTATTCGGTGCCGCGGTGGTGCGGGGATAATGCAGGCTCTTTAATGGTGGTTGCAGACATTTATAAAATGTCCATAACGCGTACATTTATAAAATGTAAATAAAATTCATACAACACTACAACTAATACATTTATTCTTAACCAAACAATATGTTCTCTTTAATGGTGGTTGCAAACAATGCAGGCTCTTGACTCACCAAACTCATTTGTGATCTCCACCATTGTAGCTGAAGCTTATCAATTCTCACTCCATCTACACAAATCTCTCCTCTTTGAGGGTCATAAAACCTCAGCAACAATGAAATCACAATCGATTTACCAGACCCACTTCCACCCACCAACGCCACCGTCGTTGCTGCCGGAACTTTGAGGTTAAAAGCTTCGAATATCACCGATTCAGGCCTTGATGGGTATGCAAATTTCACGTTTTTGAAATCGATTTCCCCCTTGAGTTCTTGTATGATCTCGCCTTCCATGTTGTCTGAATCGATCGTTGGGACTCTTTTGATCACTTCTCGTATGCGTTTGCTCGCTGCCATTGCGTCGGAGAAGTACTTCAAGTGCGACATTGCAGAACCAAATGACCTGTGATCATCGATTATTAAAGTTTTGGTGATATGATGTATGCACACAAGGTGTTTGATGAAATGTCTGAATGAAAAAAAGGAACTTACAGCCCGCCTACAGCGATTCCTTCTCCGACTGACCACACGGTCCCACCTCAAGCTCCATGGGAGATCACCAATCTGCTACCGTACCAACACATGAATGCCCATACAGCGTAAACGAGACTGTTGCTGCCAATCGCGAGTCCTTTAGCCAATCCCTGCTTTAGACCCAACTTCACTGAACCTTGCAGTGCATCAGAGTAGTCTTTAATGGTCTGCGGTCGGAGGGTGGTGCGAGGGGGGAAGGGGGCTGCGGTCGGAAGGGTGGTGCGAGGGGGCTGCGGTCGGAGGGTGGTGCGGTGGCGCGGTGGTGCGGGGGCGCGGGGGCAGGGTGGGTCGCGAAGGGGGGAAGGGGGAAGGGGGAAGGGATCTGCGGTCGCGATGGGGGAGCGGTCTTGAGGGGCTGAGGTCGCGATCTTAAGGGGCTGCGGTCGGGAAGGTGGTGCGGTGGCGCGGTGGTGCGGTGGTGCGACGGTAACCAACCGGAGGGAGGCGGTGGTTTGTGGTGGTGTGTGTGAAGATGAGTTGTGAAGATGATTTGTGAAGATGATTGTGAAGGTTAGGGCTCAAAATCAGAAGAAGAGAAGAGGTGAGAAGAGGTGTGAAGACATTGTTCCACCTCTTCTTCCTGCAGAGGTGAGGAAGACGTTTTTAAATGAAACGTCTTCCAAAAAACAAACAGTCTGCGAACTTAAAACCTCTTCCCGCGTCTGCGAGCGCGCAGATGAAGAGGTGGGGAAGATGTTTTTTAGAAAAACAAACACAACCTAAATAAAGTTAAAAAAATTTACCTACATTCAAGGCATGAACGTCCGTATCCCATAACATTTATTTCTTGGCAAGATTTTTAAACCCAATTCTCTATATTTAGTCTTTGTTTGTTGAAATGCATTTATAGATCAGAGGCTGCATGTATATCAATCTCAACCCACATATAATCACATCTATACTACATAAATCATCGGTCTTGTGATTATCGACGCCTCAATCTCAATCGTCAGCTCAGATCTGCTGTTTTACTCCTCAGTAAGTAATCCTCTTGTCGAAAATCATAAAAAAAAGCGCATCTTGATCTTGTCCTGTACTTCAATCCTGTAATCGCTTTCTTTTCTATCAAATTAGAGGCAATTGAGTGTTTTTTTGTACGAAAACATCGTGAATTGTTGGAATTTAGGTTTGTTTCAGGTTCCCCTTGTTTATTTTCGTTCTAATTTGTGGTTTTGAGCTGCTTGATGACAATTGTTTGATTAAATATGTGTATGTTCGATTACTCACTTCTAGGGTTTAGTAATTTCTTCAAGTTTTTTTTTTTTTTTTTTTTTTGACACTTTGATACCGATCTAGCGTAATTATGCGTGTATAAGTATTAATTTGAGTGTTTTGTTCTCTTTTTTGTTCGCTCTTATCAATTTGTGATAGGGTTCTTAAAATTATTACTGTTGTACGAGGGATAGAGCAACCACTTGTTGACAATCCTCTTCTCTATTTCCGCCCCTAAACTCAATCAAATTACATGAATTGTAGCATACATCTTTTGATGGGCATTTGTAAATGTTTGTTTTAATTGGAAAAAGGTTCTAGGGCTTTTAAATGTTTGAGGGATAATGCATAGATTATAAGTACAATGGACTTCAAACTGACGTGAGTGAAAAGGTTGAAGGGCTGATACATGTGCGAGGGATTATAAGCTACATGAAAGACTCAAACTGATCTGAACTCAAAGTTTCTGATGCTTTTATTTAATGGAAACAATGCTTAATTATAAGTACAAAGTAAAGAACTAGCAAACAACTTCCTAAATAACATGACACAAGAACAAGTAAATCGGCTAAACAAAAGACGCGCACGACTAAATAAAAAACTGCAATGGACTTCATTGGCTACCAAAGCATGATCGTCCCTGACCATGTCCTTGAGAACCAGAGAACTCATCTTGGTTCACCTTCCATGCCTGCTCCTTCTCCTTGCTTGATCTCTTGAATTTCAATTTGTGAACTAGAAATGTGCTATGCAACTCATCTCTAGTCATCTTTTCCACATCCTTGGATTCCTTTTTGATATCACCACAAACATACAATTCTCATTTAGAGTTCTTAGTTTTTTTTTCAACGATCTTCACGTCGGGCATGAGTTCTTCGTTACTCCTCATTTGGTTGGCAATGGAGAGAGCTCAATCAAATTCACTTAGTGATGGTTTCACGTCTTTATCTCCATGATTTCAAAATTTTTGCGAAGCTTTTGACGTATCGGTTTCTTAACTCTCTCGTTCCTTGCGGGTTGATGTTTCATGCAGTTCCACACTTATTTTCAGTGTGCCGATCAAAGATTTTTTCAAAGGTCACTCTTTCATCGGATTGATAAAGTAATGTTTGACTTGTAGATCCTTGACATGCAACTCCTCCAGACTCCAGTTTCCTATTTTAGGCATCACTAACAACATTACCGACCGCCTGTTCCTTTATACTAGGATCGATCAAACCCTAGAGTTTCTTTGCTCTCAAAAGAATCTCCATCATCTCGCTCCAATGCTCATAATGACCATTAAAGTGGGGCACTTTCAGTTTCTTTTCACTCATCTTTCCTCTCTTAGATTTTGGTCATGAATCGAGCTCTGATGGTAAATTGAAAGAATCAAATTGATATGAACTCAAAGTTCCGGTGCTTTTATTCAAAGGAAACAATGCTTAAATAGAAATACAAGATAGCGAACTAGCTAACAATTTCCTAAAAAACATTTAACAAAAACATGTAAATTGGCTAAACAAAAGACACGTGCATGACTAAATCAAAAAACTCTACCGGACTTTAATGGCTAGTAAACCATGTGCAACATGCATGCATGGTAATTAAAGTTGTTATAGGAGGCATAGTGAAATAACTTGTTGACATAAATCTACTTCACTATTTCCAAACCTAAAGTCAATCAATTTGCTTCTATTTTACTAGACATCTTTCGTAGATCATTTTTGTAGTATTTGTTATAACTGGAATACGTTGAAGGGGTTTTAAATCTTTGTGGGATAGCGCATAGATTGTTCAAGCTACATGGGTGTCTAATGGTATGCTAATAAATTTTACCACACACCTTGTTTAGATCATTTTAAAGTGTTTGAGGCTTTGAGCGCATAGATTGTTCAAGCCAAATGGATGTCTAATGGTATGCTAATAAAATTTGCCATACACATTGTTTAGATCATTTTAAAGTGTTTGTTTTAATTGGAATATATTGAAGATGTTTTTAATCTTTGAGGGATGGAGCATTGATTATTCAAGCTACATTGGTGTCTGATGAGGCTGTTAATAAATTTTACCATGCACATTTGAGGGATAGCACATAGATCATTGAAGTGTTAATATATTTCTTATTGGGATTTAATTATATTTTTTTTGAAGAAGGGATAGAGCAACCACTTATGGAACTAAATCTTCTTCACTGTTTCCACCCACAAACTCAACCAAATTGCTTGAATTTTACCATATATCTTTTGTAGATAATTTTAAGTGTTTGCTTTAGTTGGAATATGTTGAAGTGGTTTTGTTTTTTGAGGAATAGTGCATAGACCATCCAAGACTAAACGGGTGTCTGATGAGGATGTTAAGAAATTTCTTCTAGTTTTTTATTTTGTTTCTAGTTAGGGTTTATTGATTTTTCAAATGGGCTTTATTACGGAATGAATACACTTTTCCAACATAATAATTTAAAAAATATATGGGTTTTATTTATCCTGAATTTTGTTTTAAATGAAAACTCTATGAATTTTGGTTTGTATATATAGACCTGTTACTTGGCTTAAGCACATTTGAAACTTGTCTGATTTATCTTTTCAATCGGTTTTTTGTACCTTCAGAATATTCGTGGATAGCGTTTAAGTTGTTTTGCAAGCGGGTTTTGCCAAGTTGAAACTTTGATAGATATCTAACATGAATCTATGCACGTGAGCTTTGTTGTTCATAAAATTATGGATATATGGATTTGTTTCTTAAATTGTTTGGCTGCCTCATTTTATATGTGATGATGAATATAATCATGTTTTTCTTTATGTCCATTTATATGCCGCGCAATAATGGTTCTTCAAGTGACTTTCAATTTACAAACTATTATTAGGTTTATGATTATTTTTCTCATAGTGGATTATTCTTCTTTTTACAGTCATTTTCAGCTCAAAAACATGATGTTTTAATGTCTTGTGTTAGCACATAAAGAGGTATTTGTACACGTCTCTTTCATCGTAATTTGCAGTCACATTTAGCATCAGTCAACATTTTATGATACTAAATGTTTTTTTATTGAGCATTTTAGATTAAAAAGCAATCTTGGAACTCAAAGTGTGACATCAACCGGACAAAGTTTTTGATGTTTTAGAATTTTCCAGCCTAAAAGAGGTAGGTAACATTTATCTTTTTATTGTCTTGTTTGTGGTCAATGTTTGTGATGTTTTCTTGTAGCAAGTTTTTGATCCAGTGGAATGAACTTTTCACTATTAAATATAATCTGCAGTTTTCAAAATTCATATGGTGAACTTTCCTATTACTTTTATGTGTGCATCAGGGAACTTCAAATTTGTCGCTATGCAGTCACACTCTCCCAAAATCACCATCAAGATGGGAGGGAAAAGGCCTGAGATTACTCTAGTTGACACAAAGGGTAATCATGAAGCCTTAGAAAAGGACCAAACTGCCCTTGAGGGACAAAGTGCGCCCTCACACAATGGTAGAGAAGAAACAGATCAAAATGTGTTAGATGTTTCTTTGTCTAACACTGAAGAGGAAGACAAAGATACCCCTTTAACTGATGATTCTCAGAAACAAATTGTGCTTTATGATCATTCTGTGAATGGTTCGTACGCAGTCAAAGCTGTAAGCAATCCCGATTCAGATAAAACCCCGTCTTTTTCTAAAGCACCCCCTGAGGTCGAAGCTTTTACTGTCCAATGTGCCAATTGTCATAAATGGAGATTAATCCCGGATCAAGAGAAATATGAGGTGATCCGGGAACACATCACAGACCAACCATTTGTATGTGAAACAACCCGTCAATGGAATCGGGTTGTTTCATGTGATGACCCAACTGATATTGAGCAGGATGGGACCCGAATATGGGCTATTGATAAACCCAACATTGCACAACCACCACCTGGGTGGAAGAGGCTTTTGAGGCTAAGAAGTGAAGGCCGCTCTAAATTCGCTGATGTGTACGAATATTTTTTCAGTTTATTTAAAAAGTTCCCATCTTTGTGACATATCTTTTATAATATTACTTAATCTGTAAATCGTTTTGGTTTCTAGATATTATGTGTCACCAACAGGCACCAAACTTCGCTCACTACCGGAAGTTAAAAAGTATGTTTTTGATTCACCCTGAACATGTTAAAACTTGAAATTGTTCATGTTACAACCTGAAAGTCTCCTAATTGTTTCTATTAAGCAGATATTTGTATAGTCACCCAGAACATGCACAAGGAATCGGATTAGGGCGGTTTTCTTTTCAAGTTCCGAAACCCTTACAGGAGAACTATGTGAAGAAACGTCCTACTCAGAAGGCAGCACCCACAACAACACAATATCTTGAACCAGGTATATATTTCAAAACAATTAGACAATTCTTATGGAGTATAAAAGATATAAGAAAAATATTAATTGATTTAGGTAACTTTGTCGCAAAAATCATGGGGGTAGTTTCGCTTGAAAGATATATACTGTAGGAACATAGTTATAAAGTTATGGAAGTAGCATAAGAATATGTGACCTTAATGTGTATATTTTCTTTTTAGTACTTCTACTTTTGGTATGTTAGTAACTAGTACAATTGTTGGGTTATTTTCTTTAGTGTTTTCTTATAACTTAAAAGGTATACAGGAAGATCACTTAAATTTTTTCCCATTGCACATCTATTTGACAAGGAAATATATATATTTTGCAGTTGAACCGATAGCATGGGCACGTCCGCCAGAGAAGTTGGATTTGCTGTTTGGTATTATTTTGTTCTCAGCTCCATAAATCTGGTTTTTTATATAGAAGTGGCAATTTCGACCCATTAACTTGTCAATGGGTCGTATCTGGGTTATGGTTCTTGCGTGGATCGTTTCAAGGTTATGTTTGGTTACATGGGTCGAACAGTTCAGGAGTCGCCTAAGTGTATTTATAAAGCATGAACCCTTATAACCCTTTAATTTAAAAAATATTATATTGTTACTGGAATAACATCTAATTATGTTTTAAAAGAAAAATCAATCTTTGAACTATAATAGTTTCAAGTCAACCTAGCACGACCCCTTTTGTCCCGCTATGTAACTAATCCGTTTTGGCCAAATACCCAGCCTGTCGATTTGCCACCTCTAGCTATTATATGTTGCAGCTTCGTCAATTGGCGTATATGTGATTTGTACATATTGTAGTTGAACCCTTATCATGGGCGGGTCCGTTGGAGAACAAAAATGGTATGCCTGCATACATGAAGCCACCAGAGATTGATCTTGTGAGTCGGGCTGCAAAGAAGGGAAAGACAAACGAATTCAATTGCTTATAAATGGGGTTCAAGGAAGATGGTATGTTTTATTCAGTCTGATACATCCTGTTAGACTGCTCCTGTATGTTGGTATCTATCTCATTGTAAAGATTTGCAAAAGGACCAGGTCTGGATGTAAGGTTTTGGTTGTAGGTGTAAGCGGTTTTAAATTTGGACCGGGCCGTTGATATGAAGACGGGGCAAAAGTTAACTGGAATTCTGGACCGACCCCGTCCGGTCCAGTCTACTCTGGTATGTTTTTGTCAATCTAAAGTTTTTATTGTTATTGTCGGTACTAAAATGTAGTAATATATAGAAAGTAGAAACCGGATTAGGTGTCCCTGTAACCTATACATATCCATATTAAATACATAGATTATGTACAATTTGCCTTCCCCATCCGTAGCATAACCTTAGAGTTATTTTCAGGCATTGATTGTTGTTACAATATTATGTGGGGATGATATATTAAGATGCCAACCTATTCCTCAAGAAGTCTGAAAAACATTCTAAAGTGAACACACTTCAAGTTGGTGTTACATCAATATGTGTGTGAAACAAGTTAAATTACTAATGTGTTTGATTTAGGTTATGAATGTGTGTTCATATAACATTTTCTTTCTTTCTTTCTTTAATGAAAGTGAGACAAAATTTAAAGTTGTTTCTGTAATATTGGGAGAAATCAAAATTTAACTAGGATTTGGAAATTAAATTTCTTGTGTTAGAAACTTAATTATTGTCTCGTGTATCATAAGTAAGAGCCTACACTTTTTACCAACTCCTTGTTCATGTTAACTTCTTAGGGTGATTATAGGTGCACCAGACATGCTTGGGCTCTATCTTTTTGAAGTGGCCTGAATTGGGATTTGGGACATTTGTAGTAGTGGTACCTGGGATTAGAGATTTGTGTTAACTGTGTTGGCATAGGATTGAAATGACAAGAATACTTCTTGCTAGGGCTAGGGCTGCCAACAACTAAACGTTAGGCGAACAGTTCATGAACCGTTCGGCGGGAAGTTCGTTTATGTTCGTTTGTTTAGTAAATGAACGAACACGAACATCAAAATTTCGTTCGTTTAGTTAAACAAACGAACATGAATACAAGCCGTGTTCGTTCATTTATGTTCGTGAACGTTTGATAATGTGTTCGTTTATATTCATTAATGTTCGTTTTTGAACGTTTGATAATATGTTCTTTAATGTGTTCGTTTATATTTTTAATTTTTGTGTCAGGTATTTTTATGACTATTATATCAAGTATTTTTTTGAAAGTAATGTTAAGTGCTTGTTTAGTTTTTATGGATTTTGTGTAATATTTGTAATAAAAATTTAAATTTTATTCTAAAATAAATCTATAATTGTTTGTATTTGTTTGTGTTCATGCGCTTCTTTATGGTTGTCATGTTTATGAACAATTGTTTGTGTTCATTTGCTTTTGTTTGTGTTCATTTGCGCTCGGTAAGTGTTCATGAACAGTTTATGAACATGCTTATTTCTTAACGAACGAACACAATAAGGTCTTGTTCATGTTAGTTCGGTTCGTTTGCAGCCTTACTTTTTGCACATTGAACCTATGTAAATGTAGATTTTTCTATCAAAAGTTAACAAATTTGAAACAATCTATTTCTATAGCATTATTTAATATTGGGTATTTTTAATTGGAGTCTAGTCTAATTGATTTACACCCTAGTCTACTATATTAATTACATATATTAACTTTTTGTTTTTCAAGTCCAATTAAATTATAATCTAAGAATTTTGAAATTAAAGCATAAGGGTGAGCACCACCATCAAAAATTGAAATTAAAGCATAAGGGTGGGCGGGGCGCAAGCGCCGTGAGGCCACGGCAAAGCTCGGCACCGCCATCAAGTTTGAGTGTTTGGTGTGATATAACAAAATATAATTAATGAGTTTGTGGTGTGATGTGGTGTGGATGGTGTGAGCACACCCTCCGTCCTAATTAGTATGTTCAACATCTAATTACGTGGCGTTAGTTTCTTTGTGTATGTATAACTTGTTCAACATTAATATTTTCAAACCAGAAATATGAATCGGATGCTAATCTGAAATATTTTTTTTTTATAAACGTAAATGAGGAATAGGTTGCTTTTGATTTCCCACCCATTTTTTAAAAAAATTAATCTACTCAAATCGTATTAAAAGGTTCATAGTGACTATGTTGTCTGTTGATGTCGTACTTGTCATCTAGTCTAAATGCTATTTCACCTTCTTTCCCACTTAATTAATGGATCCGATGTCGATTACATGTGATTTGATGTACACTAAGTTGTGTCATGATGTAGGTTTTTTTTATTTGTTTGCATATGACTCCCAAATATTTTGAAATCTATATATTCTTTCTAAAAAGTTAAATTCGTTTATATATAATGTGAACATTTAAATTGATAAAATTTTAACTTTGCCATAACTGAATTGTTTGTGTGGTTGTGATCGTGAATCATGATATAATGGAGAGGATGATTTAAAGTTGTGGTCTCTATTATACATTATACAATCCTTTCACAAGCGGTTGTGACCACCACCAGAAACTAGATCAATCCTTCATTACCGATAAAGCCAACAATCTAATAAATCCGTCGATGATGAAAGTTTTGAGAATGAAAAGATGAAAGGTGCAATGTAGGTTTCGTGAATGGAACAGTAATACGTGAATGAAATTTAGGATTGTTTAAAAGAAAAAATACGTTGAATAAAGTAATAGGCTCATTAGATTATATGTATGTAATAAATAATCGTTTCATATGACCACAATTTCTTAAGAGACTACTGTTATTATTTCTTTTCGTTATTTTTGTAGTGCAAATAAAGTTAGGATGCTATGGTTTAACCATTTTCACCGACCACTTAATTTTCTTACTTGAAGGACACTGGATAATTTTTTTCATAAATGTTATAGATATCAATATCAAGAAATTTCAATATGTTAAATGAAATACTTGTGCTTTTGTGGTCGACATAATTAAATATTCCTTTTGCAAAGCCTATTCTTGAAGCTATTATTATGATTACTGCGATGCTCGTGTTTAATTTTATTTTCAAGAAACTTCAAATATCTAGGTATTAAGTTATCAAAAGTAAATAAGCTAATTAGTCAACTGGTTTTACAAACAGAATATGATATTTTGTTGGAATTTTCTTATAAGTTTTTCCTTGCACAATCTGTATAAAACAGTTATTTTCTCCGTCGTAGAATTCGTAAATCTTATTATTGGTTTACAAAAGGTGAGCAATAAGTCTTACAATTTGTAAATCTTATTATTGGTTTACAAAAGGTGACCAATAAGTCTTGAACGACCTCAACATGTAATTACTTTTCAATTGATGTTATGTGAAGAGAAGATCATTAATGAGATAAAGCTGGACAAAATAATTTCAATTTGTCGTATCTCAAATATACGTCTCAGTATCAATATTATGAAATTTGTTTGAAAGGATATCATGTTTGTGTATCCGAGAACATAATGAAAAAAACAATGAAACTTGTATGGTTATACTACATTCTGTGAAGTGAATGTGATATATAATAATCATCGTAAATGCTATGATTATAAAACTTGTGATGATGATCATAAAATAATGAGATTGACCACCACAGTGAAAAGGGATTGATTGTATGAGAGTAATGTATGATATATATATATATATATATATATATATATATATATATATATATATATATATATATATATATATATATATATATATATATATATATATATATATATATATATATGTACATATATATATGTACATATATTGTAAGGATTCCTGAAGTCTGATGCAACCCAAAACATCCTAAGTGACTCAGCAACATGCACTAAGTACTGAAGTGAAGAATGCTTCGGAAGTTTTACACAATGCTCTAGAAAATACTCTAAGTGTAAAATCTTCCGAAGCCAAGACCAATATCTTCCGAAGCCAAACATGAAGTATTCCGAAGCCTCAGAGACAAAGTCTTCCGAAGCTTCAACCTATGAAGACAGATTTCTTCCGAAGACTTTTAGTACACATGCTTTATCTGATATACTGTTCCATAAAGCACCTTTTCCGCTGCATCTTTGTAAAGTCACCAACTTACATGAGTTGGTGAAAAGGGCCTTGCTTTTGGTAACTGTACATTGAGGTCTTGAGTCTGTAACTTTCTACTTTATGTACTTTATCCTTTTTTGTAATGTATAAGGATGTGAGCTATGGCATGTCATAGTCACAAGGTCAAAAGGCAGATATGCCTTTTGATCCTACAATTGATTTTGTTAGTGTCTAGTCAATTGTATCCAGCTGGCTTTCAAAGTATAGCCGGCTGTAGGTTGTAGTATAAGTATTTCAAGTTCTTGTATCTTTCTTTATGCTTTGTAACACTTGTAAAAGAACTTGAGAAAGCAATATACTGCCTCCTTGAAACCCATACTCTCTTGTTCTGTCTCTTGCTTTACTTGTGTTCTTTGTATCACTTTGGTTACCCAGTTCACTGTTTGATTAAAGTTTAGTTAATCTCCTCATTGTGTTGTTGTGTTGTAATTGTGTTAAAGCCCTTAAACGGTCCTGCAATTGGTATCAGAGCTTTCCAGGCTCTTGATATAAGATCTAACCATCTTAAGATCCCTCACACACACAAAAACTAGACTCTTCAAATGGCTTCCATCTCAAAGACTGATATGGAGACTGGAACCATGAACAAATCCCCACTGATCACTCTTGATGATTTTGACACCTGGTGCATGAGGATGGAAGGCTTCATCAGGTCTCTTGATTCAAGAATGTGGGAATCTGTTGAGAATGGACCTTTCATACCCAGCACCCCCTCTGCTACTGGTGCTGGTATGATTCCTAAAGATGTGGCCAACTACTCAGATGAAGATAGAAAAAGAGTAGAGATTGACAGGAAGGCCATGATTGCTCTTCAGACTGCTCTCCCAAACTCTGTATACAGAGGTTTTAAGAAGTGCAAGACAGCCAAACAGCTGTGGGATGCACTAAAGCTGATGTATGAAGGCTCCTCTGAAGCCAAGGAGAACAAGAAAGATCTTCTGAAGCAGCAGTTTGAGAAATTCACCTTCAAAGCAGGTGAAACCATGACCTAACAGTACTTCAGGTATGTTGAGATTGTGGATACCCTAGTGGATGGAGGAGTTCCTCTTGAGAACAGGGACATTGTAAGGAAGTTCATGTCCTCACTTTCTAGGCAATGGACATACTATTGTGTGGTGATCAAGAGGATTGAGAACCTTAAGACTCTTACTCTTACAGAGTTGTATGGGATTCTCAGTGGATACCAGATGGAGATGAACATGCAAGGTTCATCTGGCAACTCCAACAATCAAATGGGTTCAGCCCTTCATGTGGTTAAAAGGGACAGCATAGAACCCTAACATCATCTCATATGCTACCCTGACAACTCACAAAAGGGTCCTTTCATCACCTTCCCGGAGACACCAAGGGAGAACTTTACTCAAGGAAGCCCATTCCAAGAGACAAGTTCTTCTCAAGCCTTTGTGTCTGCAGATGAAAGCTGTAGGAATTATCTCTTCACTCTTGAAGACCTAGACTGTATCCATCCAGATGATCTGGAATACATGGAGATAGTTCAGCAGATGGCTCTCCTCACTCACAGAGCCAAGAAGTTCTACAAGAGGACAGGAAGAAGATTTCCAAGCAATGCTACCAGTGGTAAGTTTGGGCTGGATAAAAGCAAAGTAAAGTGTTACAACTGTAACCTTATGGGTCACTTTGCTAGGGAGTGTAAGGCACCTAAAGCAAATGGGGGCCAAACACAACCTAGACCAAACTACACTGACAAAGCCCCTCAGGCTGAGAAGACAAAGCAACATGCTGCTGTTGCTGTTGAAGAGGAAGGCTTTGACTGGAGCTTTCAGGTGGAGGATGCTTCTCCAAACCAAGCAGTGATGGCTGACCATGATGAAGCCAAGGTATTGGTGTTGGATTCTTTATGCCCAAGGCACATAGAACATTGATGTGGTTAGTACGTTATGATCCAAGTCGGGTCATACCCAATAACAAGCTTAGCAAACACCAATTAATATTTAATTGATGATATGATCATGCAATTAAATAAATACACCAATTTAGAAAATGGGTTTTCTAAATAAGTTGCATATGAGATTGAACAACTTATATGGATATTTTGTTCATGGATATTATTTGTAATGTTGTTTAATTTAGTTAAATAACATCAAATAATAAAAGTGTGTGTATGTTATATAATTAAAAGGTTAATTATATATATATATATCTTTATTAATCTTTAGTTTGACAAAAGATTAATACATAAGGACCAATTGGGAAAATAACAAAAAAATGGAACAACCCTAATAAGGGTTTCGGCCGCCCCCTTATGGCAGCCATTCCATTTGTTTTTGTTTGGCTCTCTCTTGAGTTCATTCTCTCCAAGAACACACACACTTACACTCCTATCTCTAATATCTCTCATATATGCAAGAACCTCAAGGCACAAACTCCTCCAATCAAGAAGAATATCTCGGTTGCAAAGGGTTTTTCAGCAGCCTTGTTTTCGGCTGAAAATGGGTTTTCAGCAGGCTATTAGGTTCGGTTTTGGTGTTAAAATCCTAGCAAAGATGGTGTTTTCTTGAAGGCTTGTGGGTATGAATGCTTGAGGACTTCTATCCTTGAAGTCTTGGCCATTTTTCAGACTCATTTCAGCCCCTTTCAAGTCGGTTTTGACAGCATCCTGAAAGGTAGTTTCATGGTATGATAATGTAACGATTTTGGGTGTTCTTGTTCATATTGTATGCTTGCTTTTCACATAATAAAGATCCTCTTGTTATGGGTTTGTTTGTTTACACATGATAATGGTAATTTTCCAGAAACTTTAACATGTTTAAAGTTGAATATTCCGCTGCGTTTTATATGTTTAAATGGTTAAACAATATGTAAATGATCATACAAACCCCCTGCAATGGCATCTAGAGCTGGTTATGTGGAAACTAGCATCATTATCCTTGTAAAATCAGTTTTAAAGGATGTTTATCAAGTCATTAGAGGCTGATTTTGGTTGATTTAATAAACCCCATGTCTTTCAAAGTTACATCTTCATGCTTATGATTAAACTTTGAAAGATAGAAATGTCAATTGGTTGATATGTTTTGGTTGTTGTTTGTTTGGACAAACAAACCCTAATTTTCAGTTTATGTTGGCTGAAAATTTGGGGTTTGATGGGGTTTATTTTGTTTGTTGTAAATGATGTATATGGATACATATTTTAGTGCATAACATAGCCTTGACCATGTGTGTTTTGGATTTGGTTGATTGTGGTTTTGTCATGTTGGTTGATTTCATTTATAAAGGGTTGTAATATTATTCTTTTGTGTTTGTATTTGGGTTGTAATTTATTTATTCATTTGGTTATGTAATAAATAGAATAGGTGCATTTCTTTTATTAGAAAATTGTATTAGGATATGATTTTGTAAAAGAAGATGCACAAGATGAAGACACAAAAGGAAGGACACAAGAGACATGGGCACTTGAAGCATTTGGATGTGGAATCAAGTGGGAGTTCATGGACACATATGATGTGTCATTGTTAACCCTTAGGAAAGACCTTATGACAACACTTGTGATGGCAAACAAGTGTAGTCAACTTAGTGGCTATGGTTATGCACATGTGGTTGTATGAAATATGCTTGTTTGATTATTCATTTTATGTTGATTGTTTGATATATGGATATGCTTAACAATCTAAATAAATTATCATAACAAGCTGAATTTTTGGTTCCTAATCATTAAGTGACTAATAAAAGGTTATTAAAAGGATTAATGATTTCAAAATAAAAGAAGTTTTATTAAAAGTGAACCATAGGGTACCATGTATTTGAAAGCATACGAATACAAGGTACATAGAGTTTTCATAACTAGAATTAATGGAAACTTAAATCCCTTTGGTAACAAGTCTAACACCATCCTTTTACACGACACTTGAATCTCTTGGGAATTATTTGTGGGATAAAGGTCACCTAACCACTTGTAGGGAACTTGTATCTTTGAGGTGAGTCTAACGTACTTGTGGGATAAAGGCCACCTAACCGCTTGTATGTGAAAACTCACACGTGTGTGTAAGTAGGACGACTTGAATTGGAAACCATGTGATTAGGGTCACCGAAACATGGCGTACAATGGTGTTGATGGGATTAAACATGCCGACTAAACATATGATGTTTAACCGATCCCATAAGACTAGAAGTTGCAATAGGTTGCAATTGTCAACTGTTGACTACCTTGTTAATTTAAATAATAGGATAAAGGTCACCTAACCATCATTTAAATGTAACGTTAGATTCTAGATTTTAATTATTAATTGTCTATGAGACATGTAAAGGGTATTAATAGTTAAAATGCAATTTTTCAGAAATACTAAAATGAACTTTGTAATTTTGTAATAATGGCCGCAAACCACGATGCTACTACCCCGACTGTCCCTACCCTATCACCGAGAACCATCTTAAAAGGGGATCGTCTTTACCATAATAACCTTATGGACTCAATTTTGAAACTTGAGAATCGTTCTCAAAAATGAGTAAAGGCCTATGTCCTTGACGATCCCATACCTCACCAACCAACGCTGTTGATGTTAAGGCCTTTTGACGATTGGCTTAGGCACACTAAAGATTCTGTGCAAGTATCCTACCTCATGTTGGGAATATGATTCCCGAACTCCAAAAGGGTTTGGAGCATCATAGGGCATATGACATGATAATCTAGTTGAAGGAGATGTTCCTTCAACAAACTTTAGTAGATTGCTACGAAACGGTTCGAGCACTTTATACATGTCACATGGAAGAAACCCAATCGATATCATCTTATATATTCTTAAGATGAAAAGCCACACTGATAGCCTCAAGATGCTTAACTGTCCTGTCTCAAAGTAGTTGGCCAAGGATTTGATCCTTGATTGCCTAACTAAAGGTTTGAGACATTCATAATAAACTGTAATATGAATGAGTGAGACAAGAGCATTGGTGAACTTCACGCAATGCTCAAAGCAACTGAGGCAGGGATGGGTAGAGAGGTTCTACCTATTCTCTCGATCAATGAGGGAGGCTATAATAAATGGCCAATCCCGATCCTAAGGCAATTATTGCCAAAGGAAAGGAATACATCAAAGCAAAGGTTAATGCGAACCTCGAAAACCTAAGCTTATGAAGCCTAAGGTAACGAAGAACGTTCCATGCTTTGAGTATGGAGAGATAGGACAATAAAAGGAATTGTCCCTCCTATTACAAGGAGTTGAAAGACAAGAGGGATGTTGAGCAAACCTCAAATACAAATTCCATGATTCACACATTGTATTAAATGTCATTTCTTCAAACACATGGGTATTGGATACCGGATGTGAGACTCATTCTTGCAATTGTTGCAAAGGGGTTCAAAAGAAATGTGCGCTTCAAGGAGGGAAACTCTATTTTGAGACTTTCAAATGGTTTGGAAGTTGTTCTCAAAACCTTATGTATGCACCTAGTTTGACTAGGAACATAATTAAGGTTTCCTATTAAAACAATGTGATCATGATTTAAAGTTTGTAAATAATGGTATTAAGTTTTATGGATGATGTATTTCATTTTAAGGACTGTTGGATCATAAGAGGTTGTTGCAACCAAAACCATATCACTTAGAAGATTTTGAGTACTACATGCAAAGGACTTCCGAAGCCAAGTGTGGGACTTCCGAAGGAAGAAAGAGTTCTTCCGAAGTCTAAGTGTAAAATACACTTCCGAAGGAGAACTCCAACTTCCGAAGGTAAAGAAGCTACTTCCGAAGGTTCAAGACTTGAAGACAAAGATCTGAAGTCAACTTCCGAAGAATAAAGAAGTCCTTAAAGCCTCGGAAGCATAGAAGCATCTTCCGAAGTATAAGTGGCTTCGGAAGAACTTGTTCTTCCGAAGCCAGTTAACCTTCGGAAGACACTTCTATTATCCAGTAGACATAAGTATGGTCTGTCTGACAGTCCGCTGCAAATCTCTGAGATACTGCATGGCGTTTTCTCAAAAGCCATGTAGTTGACCATACTTTAATCTACTGTTTACCTTTTCATGTTAAGTACAGTTGCCATCTTTAGTTGGTGACAAAAGGTAAGTCATGGACATGTCATGACTACCATATCTTAGATAATACTTTATCTAAGATACCTTAACTATAGCATTGTAGTATATGCTTTAGTCTTAGGTTTCCAGCTGGTATCAAGTATAACCGGCTGTAGGATCTAGTATATATATAGTTTCTCATTGTAACTCATGTTGTATGCTTGTAAGTGTCTTGTAATCTTGAGTTGAGAAGTAATATATACAAGTACCTTGAAAATACTTCTGCTTGTTGCTTTGTTTACTTATTATATTATCATCAACTCTTGTCAAAGACATTGCTTCATCTTGTTTGGGTGACTATTATAAGTGAGTTTGAGAGAAATACAAGTGTTAAGTGACAAAACCCGATCCTGCAATTGGTATCAGAGCTTTTTAGGCTCTTGATTGTGAGATCTTACCATCCTAATCAACCAAGTTTTTCACTCCTCCTTATACCTCACTCAAAATGGCCCTCATCAAATCTGAAGTTGAAATGGGAATGATGACCAAAGCTCCTATCATCGATCCTGAAAACTTCAGGTCTTGGAGCAGAAGAATGGAAGGCTTCATCAGATACCAGGATAGCAAGATGTGGCAGTCCATCGTGAATGGCCCGTACAAGCCAAAAGTTGCTGGTGGAAACGGTGCCATGATCGAGAAGGCTGTTGAAGACTACTCCGATGAAGATAGGAAGAAGCTCGACATTGACAGCAATGCTATGACTGTTCTCATGACTGCAATCCCAAACTCCATCATGGTGGGGTTTGAACATTGCAAGTCAGCCAAAGAACTCTTTGATGCACTTGCTCAAATGTACTCGAGCTCTAATGATTCAAAGAAGGACTCACTGAAGCAGCAGTTCGAGAACTTCACCTATGTTGCTGGAGAAACTTTTAGCCAGCAATACTTCAGGTATATGGATCTTATCTCCTCCCTCCAATCTGTGGGAATCACTCAAGAACTTAGAGACCTTACCAGAAAGTTCATGAGTGCTCTACCCAATGAGTGGACTTTCTACTGTGTCTCCATTAAGAGAACAGAGAATTTAAACACTCTCACCATGACCGAACTCTATGGGATCCTTGATGGATACCGTTTGGAAATGGAAAGCAAGAAGGGTCACCAAGCAAGCAGACCCTTGAGCCTTCCTGCTAGCAACGCTTTAATGGTTGCTGAAGGCTCAGGTATCTCACAGTCTCAGCAGTACCTGTCATACACCCAGCAGCCATCTTGTTCATCTGGGCCTTACATCACATTCCCTGAGACTCCAAGGTCTCATCAAGCTCAGCAAAGCTCCTTTCAGGAGGGCTGTGCGTTTGTCTCAGGGAGTGGACACTCCAATGATCATCAGTTTTGCTTTGATGATCTTGAGTGCTTTAGTCCAGATGACATAGAGTATGTGGACATTGTCCAGCAAATGGCTCTCCTTACCTACAGAGCAAAGAAGTTCTTTAAGAGAACTGGAAGGCAATTCCCTCAAAACCCAATCACTAGCAAGTTTGGGTTTGACAAGAGCAAGGCTAAGTGTTACAACTGTAACCAGCTTGGCCACTTTGCAAGGGAATGCAAGGCTCCCAAGTCCAACCCGGGAACTTCACAGGCCTCCACACATCCTTCTACACCAAAGCCCAATGGGAAGTCAACTGAAACTGCAGCTATGGCTCAAGAAGTTGACTGGAGCTTTATGGTTCAAGATGTGACTCCTGCTCAAGCACTCATGGCAGGAACAGATGAAAATAAGGTATATGAACATCTCTGTACCCCTGCTTGTATTGCTAAGGTTAAGTTGTACCAGTACTACAATATGGAAATTAAATCCGATATTGAGTCTTTAAATGTGCTAAAATCTGACTTTAAAAGAGCTGAATCTGACTACCAAAAGAAAATTGAGGAGTTAGAGAAAACTGTATCTCTTTTAAAACATGAACACACCAACTACAAGACTCAAATCAAGGATTTAATATCCAAATTGACTGAGGCTCAAGCCCAGCTTGTCACAGCTGAGGCTCAAGCCAGGAAGTATGCTATTGCTGAGCAAAACTTCCAAGCCATACTTGCATCATCCGCTCACTCCAAACTTTGTTATCAAAACAAAAGTGGGTTGGGAACCAATGAAATTGCTCCACCACACTCTTATGAGTCTGTAAGACAACCAAGATGTGGTACTGAAGAGCAAGAGGTTCCATCTGTTGACCCACCTTGTAAAGAGTCAAAGAGTGATGCAACTGTGGAGACCATGACCATCATAGGGAAGGAACAGGTAATTGAGCCCTCCCAGACCAATGATGATCAATCCCTGACCACCAAAGCCAGAAGAAGCAGGGCTAAAGCAGCCAGAAAAACTGCCAAGAAGGTGGCTGAATCCAAGCTGAAGGTAGACCCAAAGCAAAAGGGTGTATTCATATCAGCAGGATTCCAGGTGGTTGGACCTTCTGATTCAGGAAAGGAGTATAATACCAGTACTCCTGTCCTACCAAAGGATCAGAAGTTAAAGGGAAAGGTTGCTGATGTGGAGAAAAAGAACAAGAAACAGCAACCCTCCAATTCCCAGAAAATTAACATTGCATGCATAATGTGTGGTTTGCAAAATCACATGGCTAAAGATTGTTATTACAATCCTGCTAGCACACATTATGCAAATAATGTTAAAAGAGAAGGAGTCAGGGAAGGTTTCACATTTGGACCATATCAGATGGTTCAAGTGTTGAAAAAGGGAAAGCTTGTTTCCGAAGCAAGGCTTGTCTCGGAAGAAAACTCTTCTTCCGAGAGGAAAAAGGCTTCGGAAGTGAAAGCTGTAAAGACTCACAAAAGAGTCCCCTTGAAACCATCCCAGAAGAAGACTGCTTCGGAAGAAAAGTGGTGAAGGTCTCTTCCGAAAAGAAAGAAGCTTCGGAAGAATGCCAAGCTACAAAAGCTTCATCAAGCTCATCTTCTATGATCAACCAAGGGATGGAATGGAAGATCAAGGAGATGCTGTAGCCCAAACCTCTTCTTCAAAGACATCCATTGAACCCCCATACATAAATTTTGGTTCAATCATGTCACTTTCATTGGAAGAACCCAAGACCAAAAAGGCTTGGGTTTCCAATCAAAACTAATTATCTCACCTTATGTGCAGGGACATCCATATGACAAAAATAACAACATTTGGATAGTAGATAGTGGATGCTCCAGGCACATGACAGGGAACAGATCTCTCCTTCAACAATTTCAACATTATGATGGAGGTCCTGTCCAGTTTGGAGGTGAGGCCGGAGGATATATTTCTGGCAGAGGAAGTATATCCAACGGAAAGTTAAAAGTTGACAAAGTTAATTTTGTCAAACAGCTTGAACACAACCTGTTAAGTGTTTCTCAGTTTTGTGATCAAAAGCATCAAATGCTTCACAGAACATGAGTGCATCATCCTCAAACCTGGGATGACAATTCCTCAGGAATTGGTGCTTCTTAGATCTCCCAGGAGAGGGGATATGTACAAGCTGGATATGAACAATGCTTCCCCAATGGGAGAAGTATCATGCTTTCTTTCCAAAGCTGATAGTGATGAGTCAACACTATGGCATAAACAAATGTGTCATGTCAATTTTAAGACAATGAATAAATTGGCTAAAAATAACTTGGTACATGGTTTGCCTAAAAAGGAATTTTTCTGCAAAGATAACTGTGTTGCTTGCCTGAAAGGGAAACAACACAGGTCTTCTCATAAATCCAAAGTTGTTAACTCTATCACTACTCCATTACACTTATTGCACATGGATCTATTTGGTCCCACAAGTATAATGAGCATTGGAAGGAAATCATATTGCCTTGTGATAGTTGATGATTTTACTAGATTTACATGGGTATTCTTTTTAAGAACTAAAGATGAAACTGCTGAAACTTTAAAATCTTTTATTCTTAAAATAGAAAATCAAGTTGATCACAAGGTTAAAATAATTAGAAGTGATCAAGGGACTGAGTTTAAGAACTTTGTTCTTGACTCATTCTGTAACTCAAAAGGGATTGCCAGACAATACAGTGCTCCTAGAACTCCTCAACAAAATGGTTGCTGAGAGGAGAAATAGGACACTTATTGAGGCTGCTCGGACTATGTTAGCTGATTCAAAGCTGCCTCTAACATTCTGGGCAGAGGCAGTCAGCACTGCATGCTATGTGCAGAACAGAGTTCTTGTAGTTAAAGCCACATGGAAAGACCCCTTATGAGCTATGGAACAAGAGGCCACCGTTCATTGGCTTTCTAAGGTCCTTTGGCAGCAGGTGTACCATACTTAACACAAAAGACAATTTAGCAAAATTTGCTGAAAAGTCAGATGATGCCATCTTTGTTGGATATTCCTCCCATTCTAAAGCTTACAGGGTTTATAACATTAAAAACCAACAATTTGAGGAATCCTCCAACATTGTA
This sequence comes from Flaveria ramosissima, assembly GCA_025215565.1. NCBI lineage: Eukaryota > Viridiplantae > Streptophyta > Magnoliopsida > Asterales > Asteraceae > Flaveria > Flaveria ramosissima. The sequence goes on along the minus strand of JACVEC010000150.1, from coordinate 913 downwards.
GTTAATGAGCACACTCCTTGTGTTAGGGGGAATGGCCTGATCATATTTTTGATTTAGAATTGTTTCCAAACTATTCTAAACCATCTTGTGAGAATGTTTCAGCTGGAACAGGTGCTCAAGGCAATTCTGATGAAGATCAACTATTTGAGCTTCCCAGACCTGCTCCAAGTTCTCCAAGAACAACAAATCAAGTTCCTACTATTGAAAGATCTGATAGTATAACCATTTCAAGAAATAGTGGAACTTCAACAAGGGATTCACCTGATGATCTTCAAGTCTCCTCAGGTGATCCTACACAACACCAAGCTGATGGAAGCAGCATTTTGAAGGAACAGGCAACTGTTAATGATGCTTCACAGCAAAGAAATGATGATGTTTCTCTTTCATTCAATCAGTCCTCATTGAATGAGATTGAAACAACAGCTGGACCAAGTATTCAAGCTCCAGAGCAAATATGTCCAACTTGGACCTATCTTTGCAGCTGGAGGTGATTCCAAGACTTAGAATTCACAATACTCATCCAGCTGAAAACATCATAGGGGAAGTCTCTGAGGGTGTGAGAACAAGGGGACAAACTCACAATGGGAATGTCTGCCTGTACTCATGCTTCTTATCCCAAATGGAACCCAAGAAGGTGGAAGATGCCCTAAAGGATAGTAGCTGGGTTGAATCAATGCAAGAGGAGCTGCTTCAATTCAAAAGACAGAGGTTTGGAACCTATGTCCGCTACCATCTGGTCAAGTACCTATAGGCACCAAGTGGGTTTTCAGAAATAAAAGAGATGACAGAGGCTTGATTATCAAGAACAAGGCAAGACTAGTGGTTCAAGGATACACTCAAGAGGAAGGAATTGATTATACTGATGTCTTTGCACCTGTTGCAAGACTTGAGGCAGTTAGGATCTTCCTTGTTT
>JACVEC010000149.1:0-21407 GCA_025215565.1 Flaveria ramosissima | reverse complement strand
ATTATGAGGATGGGAATCAAGATCTACACGAGAAATGATTACTAAAGTTCTAGTCATTTTTGAAAGCAGGAGAGAATAGTAAGAAAATGAGATTGAAAAACAAATACTTGGTAGATGTCAGAATGAGTATGGGTGGACTATTTGACTTGTTGGTTGTGGAACATGAATATATCAAATATAAAGTTATATCTCTGATTACAAAGGATGTGTTTGCTATTCTTGTATCTATTATTTTACTTGGAGTCGGCTTTCACTATGGTCAGCCGAGTTTTAGATTCTTTTAAAAGTAGTTTACCTCTTAAAATTGTTCAAAACAAATCTAGTTAAGGAATAAAGTTTCACAACGGTGTCACTTTGCAAGACGTTGAACAAGTTGAAACTTGTATGATTCTATGCTTTTATACTTTAATGGTTCTATTTTTATATCAAAGTAGTTTTAACATTTTATATTTGAATTTGTAAATCTTTAGCCTTTCTACTTCTAGATATATCATGTATGTTTTATTATCACCGGTGTTAATCACAGATATCAGATTATCAACATTGCATTATTAGGTTTATTTTGTATTCGGTCCATGGCCCCAAGATTGGCTTTTATCTAGGGTATGTTTTTCCTACTTGTATATATTGAGGGTTTCCTCTCCATAGTAATACACATTTAGATGTTCTAAATAATAAAGTAATACACATGTAGATAATTTTCCATTCTCTTTACATGGTATCCGAGCCTTTGCTCCTGGTAGGCTGGTATGATACAAACCCTATACCATGCTGTCTCTATCCCCATCTGTTCTTTCATAAACTGTTTTTAGATTTCTCCTACCCAGTTTTCAGTTCTAGATCCCATATCAGTTCCAGATCCCTGATATTGTTTATTGACGGTATCTTTTTTTGTGAAATTCTTCTTTCTTGCACGTGAGAACTTGTGATCATCGGGACTCTGCTAAATTTATGCAAGGCTGCCATTACATCTGATCTAACCAAACCCTGCTATCACCATCATCATACACCACCGCTGGCTGTCTACCAAATTTTGCTGCCAGCACGTCCGTCTGCCCCAGGAGATCTGCTATAAAACACCCATTCCAGTAGAAACTTGAGTGACTATCTTCCACCACTAATTAGTTGGCTTCAGATTCTTGTTAGAGTTCCCAGGTTTTGTTGCTTTTGCAAGTATCCAGTTCAGGTGTGTCTGTTGGCTTGACCGCTGCTGTCTTTTGTTCCAGGAAGTCAATGTTCATGTATTTTTCATTCGATGTATTGTTCACTGGAGCATGGGGTATATGGGGTTTGCACTGTTACTGTCATCACATTCTATGTTGTTCGTCACTGATTTTTACTATTCATCACTGCTTTGTTGTTCACTGTTCATTCGATATATTGTTCATCACAACCTGCTCATTGCTCAATCGCCTCTGGCTTTTGGGAGCCCATCACCAGCTGCCCAAATCTCACCACCGATAGCCTAAAAGTCGCCCATATTATGTTTCCTGTTATATGGAACAGCCACCTCTGTTTATCTATGTCCGACCCAACCACTTGTTCTGGACATGCTGCGTCACATACTTGCTGCCTCCACTGTAACTGATCCTATTTCAGTTGGATTTATCTCACATTCTCTTTCTAGAACTGCTGTTATCAACACATGTTGTCATGCTCGTGTTATGGATTCCTCCATGTCAGCCCTGTGATGAGTTCTGGATTCCTGCCCCTGTTCTGGATTCATGTCCCTGTTATAGTTTCCCGCTCATGTCCAGATTCTCGCTCTTGTTTTGGTTCTGATAGCCACCACTTTTCTGTTCCGGTTCCGGTTCTTGTTCTTGTTCCAGTTTCATGTTACAATCCCTGGCTAGTCCTTGTCCTATCTCCTATGTTATAATTCCTGTGTGGTCCTTGTGTTAGTCCAGGGTTCAAGCACCCGGATTCCAGTATGCTTTAACATTGGGTGAAATAACCAAGTATCACAGACATTGCAGCAACAATTCAAGATGCAACATGATCAGTGATGCTGTAGTTCAGGAGTTGTGGCCACGTTTCAAAATTTTGTTTCTTAACAAGTTAGACATGATTACATCTATGCTACAACTTGAGGAGTGTAAATTATAGATATTAGATTATTAGTATTGCTTTATTAGGGTTTATTTTGTATTTAGTCCATGGACCCGAGAAAGCCTTTATCTCGGGTTTATAGGTCTTTCCTACTTGTATATATTGAGGTTCCCCCTACATTGTAATACCCTTTTAGATATTTTCTCCATTCTCTTTACAACCCGTGTAGATTTAATAATATGAATTTTGTGACGCTTATGGTATTACGGATTCTATTTTTGAATAAAAAATATTCCAAGGCATCTTTATTTCAAGTTATGAAGGAGCTGATGATATCTTAATGATGGAAATATTGAATAGTTTTTGCAACTTCTCTTTTGGACTTCTACTTGAATGATCTATGATTCTAATGGCTGAATATGTAATTATGTTTTTCGGGAAATGAGTTATTGGAAGTGTTTGTGAATGTTTAGATGTGGTTTTTAAATGATGAGATGTAATTGTTATGATTAGTGCCACAGATTGCTTCGGTTTGGGACAAACTGTGAACAACCCTAGTGATTTTCTGGTTACTGCTTTAAGTGGTAGATTATTTTTAGTTTATGGGTGCAGTGGAACTTATTTTAAACTATATACTGAAAAATGTTGTTCCTGTATTTACTGTCATTTTCCAGATGTTTCGAATATGAATTATTCAATACTAATATATTTATTTTTTCCTACTTTTCAGCCTGATCTTGAATCTAACTCATCAAATTCCATATCATTCAATGCAAAGCGACTTTTGCTCACTAAAAATTCTGCATTTACAAGATGGAAAACACATTTGGCTGGAAGAACTTCAGATATAGTATTAAGTGACGAAGATACAAAGAAATGGGAAGCTTGCAGACAAGTTTTTTCAAGATTTCAATTTACTACAGAGGAAGAAGACAAAATACTAGGAAAAGCATTCGGCTTAGTCCACTCCCCTTATTGGGGTGAAGAGCGTGAAAAAATTGTACCAGAATATGAAAATATTGATGCCATAATCGAATATTTGACTGGTTTAGGCCTTTCGGATGATGATGTCATCAAAATTCTCAAGAAATTCCCAGAGGTTGTTGGTTGTAGCCTTGAAAACGAGTTGAAGACGAATGTTCAAATTCTTGAAAAACAATGGGGTATAAAAGGAAAATCGTTAAGGAATCTTCTACTCCGGAATCCTAAAGTACTGGGCTATATTATTGACTGCAAGGGAGATTGTATGGCACTCTGTACTCGCTGCTGGGTTCGGTTTTAACAGGTTTGAATAATATTATAGTGTAAAGTTACAAAAACAACTTGTAATTGGTGTTAAAATCTCTAGAACTGCCACTCTAGATTCACCATTTGTTTCTTATAAATTGTAAAATATAAGGTAAAAAAAGGACAAAAAAGTGTTTGTGGGTTGGGCCAACAAGACCTGTAAAGTTACTCATTTTATCACAAACCCACTTTGTAGGGAACCTGTTTTACCATCTCTAGTTTCATGTGTTTAATACAGGTAAATAAAAAAGAGATAAAGGTGTGTTTTGGACATTTAAGATCTTTGATATACATTTGGCATGTTTTTTATACTTGTGGCAATAGTAATACATAAGGTTGCTTTGATTTTTCAAGCATGTTATGATTTTTGTGAAAGATAGTAGGTCCTATTTGTACATGTAGGGGACGTGGGTCCCACAGGTTTTGGCATTTTCGACGATTGGTTGATTTGGATTTGGACTATTTGAGTTAATAATTGTGAATTTGAGACTCATAATCAAGATTCCTTTTGGTATTAGAAGAAATGATAGTAATTTGTTCGATAGTTTGGTGAAATCATACCCCTTCAGTCATACATAAACACAAGTTTAACACCGACTCTTTACTTTATTATATTCAGATTTTATTCATTAATTCTCATTGCAAAAATTACAAAAAAATCTTTTAACATTGAATCAAGTATGGATGATTAACGGTCAAATGCTTTATAATTTAGATTATTAAAATCTAATTTATAAAAAAATACGTAGTTATATTAAATTACTCCTTGAACAAGTGACCTACTTCAATGATGAAACTTAACAAACTGTTCAATTAAAGCAAATATCTATGACTCATAATAAAACTAATATTTATCTAATCCTAACAAACTGATAATTATTAATTAAGTAAACCTATTTTTGGTTTCATTCTCGATATCTTTTACTCGTCCAAGTTAACCATTTTAATTATGAACATATATAAATAATAAATCTGTTAGAGGTAATATATTTAAAAGATAGAGAATGGATCAAATAGGATGCTCAAATGACTTTTTGACTCACGTCATCTTTCTTTCCACTTTTTTAGTGTTTAAATGATTAATTTAATAAAACAATTTAAAAGATAAGACAATTAAATCACACTTTTTTGGATTTTAAAACCCTTATGATTTATCAATGAATTTATTCTTTTTAAGTAAAGTGTATTGTTTGACTGACCAGGTGTGTATAATATGGATATGATAACTATTAGCCTAGATTGTAATTCATATATTCATGAGGGCTAATATTGTAACATTGGACAATTGTAGTCTAGGTCAAATTGTTATCTGTACTCTATATATAGTTTGATATGGATCAAAATAATCATGGGAATTATACCTACTTTCATGGTATCAGAGCTAATCTCTGAATACCTAAAACCCTAACCCTAATGAAACCCTAATTGGCCACCTCCCCATTGCCTTCTCCCATTTGGATCCGCTTCTTCACTCCTCCTTCCACCACCATGACTGACAAAATTCACCCTGCCCTCATGATCACCAACATCCGCACCTTCATTCCTATAACTCTTGAGATGGAGAGCGGACAATACACGTCCTGGGCGGAACTCTTTCGTCTCCATTGTCGCGCGTTTGAAGTTTATGACCACATACAACCCGTCGACAAAGACAAACCCAAGACTGATGCGCCTCCCTCTCCCACAGCCGATCCAACATCGGCACTGTGGTCTCGTATTGACTCCATTATCACTCAATGGATATACAACACTATCTCCAAGGATCTTCTCAATACGATTCTTAAACCGAACACAACGGCGGCACAGGCATGGAAAGCTCTTGAAAGCATCTTTCAAGACAATCAAAATCAACGAGCCGTGTATCTGGAGCACAAGTTCTTCACAAACCAAACTGGCCAACTCTCCAAACTGTTCTGCTTATTGCCAAGCCTTGAAGATGTTATCCGACCAACTCTCCAACGTTGGGGCCCCGGTTACAAATCAACGTTTAGTTCTCCAAATGATCGTCGACCTGACTGACGCGTATGAAGGCATTGCCATGATGATCCAGCAGACTGTCCCCCTTCTAGAATTTTTATGAGGCTTGGTCCCGCCTCATCCTTGAAGAAACGCGTAAAGCCAACCAAGCATCCATCGCCGCTACTTTTGATGGTGCCGCTCTCATCGCTCACACTCAACCGCGGTCACCAGCCTCCTACCCTCCGTCCACAACGACCGATTACAACGCTTCCTCTTGAGGCCGCGGACGAGGCGGCAGGGGCCGTGGCCGTGGGCTCTCTCGGGGTGGTGGCCCCCGCCCACCCTTTCAACCGCATACCTACTACTATCCGCAGCCTTGGGGCTCGCATCCCCCGTGGCATGCAATAACCTCCTGGTCGCCACCGCTGCAGGACCGGTTAAGGGCTTGAAAAAATTACAACACAACAACACAATGAGGAGAATAACTAAACTTGATCAAACAGTGAACTGGATTAACCAGTATTGATACAAAGAACACAAGTAAAGTAAAAGAGACAGAACAAGAGAGTTGGGTTTCAAGGAGGCAGTATATTGCTTTCTCAAGTTCTTTTACAAGTGTTACAAAGCATAAAGAAAGATACAAGAACTTGGAATACTTATACTACAACCTACAGCCGGCTATACTTTGAAAGCCAGCTGGATACAATTGACTAGACACAAACAAAATCAATTGTAGGATCAAAAGGCATATCTGCCTTTTGACCTTGTGACTATGACATGCCATAGCTCACATCCTTATCTATTACAAAAAGGATAAAGTACATAAAGTAGAAAGTTACAGACTCAAGACCTCAATGTACAGTTACCAAAAGCATGGACCTTTTCACCAACTCATGTAAGTTGGTGACTTTACAGAGATGCAGCGGAAAGGTGTCCAGCTTATGGAACAGTACATCAGATAAAGCATGTTTACTAAAAGTCTTCGGAAGAAATCTGTCTTCATAGAGTGAAGCTTCGGAAGACTTTGTCTCTGAGGCTTCGGAAGACTTCATGTTTACCTTCGGAAGATATTGGTCTTGGCTTCGGAAGATTTTACACTTAGAGTATTTTCTAGTGTATGGTGTAAAACTTCCGAAGCATTTCTTACTTCAGCACTTAGTGCATTTGTTGCAGAGAGACATTGGATGTTTTGGTTTGCATCAGACTTAAAGGAATCCTTACAAACTCCCCCTAGGCTGATGCTACCAAAACATTTAGAAGATCTTCAGATGTTAGTGGTCTTCAGTACAATCATGACCATACCCTTCTTCATTAGATGGTCAGGATCATTAAGACCTTCATAGTATCTTCTCATCTCAAAGAGATCATGCAGAGGTAAGTTGATTATGTCTTGCCAAGTATAGACATTCTCAACACCTTGATCTCTGATTACATGCCATCTTTCTGGATTGGTAGAGTAAGTCCAGGATAAGATGGGTGTCTCAGTTGTCAGAGGAGCCACTTGCATTGGAGTTGATTGGGCTGCCTCATCATGCACTTCCTCAGGTTGATCTGACTCAGCCTGAGGTGTAGAGGTAGATGACTTAGGCTTCTTCTTCTTTGACTTTGGTTTAGAAGCCATTCTCTTCTTCCTCTTAGATGACTTTAACTGAGAAGACTGGTCTGCAGCACCTTGTTGATCATCCTTGTCTTTCTCAGTTGGGTGTTCCTCCCTCACAGGTTCAGAAGGAGAGGGAGTTTGACCCTGCTTTGGATCAGAAGATGAAGCTTGCTGAGGCTCAGCTGGAGGTCCGGGTTGAGGTATCTCAGGTTGTTCAAACTTAACCTCCACTTCAGGTGGGACTTGACTTGGAAGAGAGTGTAAGTCAATCAGTTCTCCACTCTTAATCTTCTGCTTAATCACCCTTATATGCTCATCCATTATGGATAGAGACATAGGGCCAAGTCTCCTTTCGGAGAATCCATATAGCTTCAAGAAGCTCATCATCCTTTGTCTATCAGCAGACTTCTTCATACTCTTTTGGATGATGGCTCTTGACTTTGCAGCTTCTTCCCTTAGCTTCCTTTTAGTTGTCTTTCTTTCTTTGACTAGCTCAAGTTCAAGTTGTTTTAAGTACTCAAACTCAATGAAGTCATAGGACAGGGGAAGAAGTGCATCTGCCTGATAGAAGCCTGTGGCACTCAGGTAGTTGATCATTTTGATCCTATCTTCTTCTTTGTCTACCTGAGGTTCTTGTGGAGCCACATCTTCTTGTACAGGACTTTCTTGAACTGGAGAGAGAGTGGGAGCATGCTTGTAGAGTCTTTTCTGTCTCTTCTTCTCTTTGAATTGGAGAAGTAGCCTTGCATCCTCTTTTTCTTTCATCTCTCTTGACACTTCCATGTCAGTCAGTTCATTCAATTCTTCTAAGGGGAGGGAGATGATTTCATCAATATCATAGTTCCTGGTCTGTAAATAAGTAATCCTGACTGCCCTCAACTCATCATCTTGAGTATTTTGTCTGGGGCCAGCCCTGATTGCAGCTTGCATAAAGCTTGAAGACCCAGTGGAACTTTCTCCCCTTAGCTTCCTTTTCCTCTCTCTCTCTTCCTCCTCAATTTCCTCAGGAGTCATAATCCTTTTCCCTTTGTCACCCACAGACCTTTGTGACTCAGGTGGATAGAGGCTTGGCCTTCATTGCTTGGTGTAGCTTCCATGCTCTGGCCAGAGAGAGGCTGAGAAACACCTTCACCAGCAGGTGTCTCAGAAGGAGTGTGAACCTCTGCAGTAGTTGTTGATGATGAGACAGGGGTCTCAGGTTCTGCCACTGGGCCTTCAGTCAAGGTTTCCCTATGAAACTAATCTTAGGGTCCACCTCAACATCCAGTTGACCGATGACATTGCCTGATTGCCTAAGTCTCCTTCTTAGAGTGAACTCTGCAAGGATCCTATCTTGGATTCTTTGAGCCAATCTGTCAGCCTGTCTTGAGTTGCTTGGATTGACAAGTGGCATATTGACTAGATCCAATCTTTCATAGAAGTTCAAGCTTTGAAAATCAAATACTTCTTGTTGCCCTTGAACTCTGTGAAGAATAAGGGCTCTTCTGTCAGCATCATACCTCCACCTTATGATGTAGTTTGAAGTTCCTTGTGGTGGAGATGACACAGCCCTTGGTATACCTTCCTCAAAGAGACTCCTGATGATAGAGTCTATAGAGTCCACATTAATGTGAACTTGAGGAAGTTGCTGAGAATGCACAACTGCAAGTGAGGATGGTGAGTCCTCTATGTCCATTCTCTGTGAAGAACTCCCAGGTTCTGTGGCTGCAATAACTTTCTCCCCCTTTTTGGTAGCATCACCCACTTGCATAGGTGAGCTGGAGGATAAGTCAATCACTTCCACAGGTTCTTGTGTTCCTGGTTGAGCTCTCCTTAAAGGTCTCCCAGCTAGTTTTTCCTTAAGATATGAAATCTGAAGTTGCTGATCATTGACCCTGTTTTGTAAGGTAGTCACCTGAGATTCAAGGTGACTAACCTTGAGACTAAATAGGAGCATGTTTTTGACAGTTTTTGCACCTTTAGTCTCAAATTCCCCTCTTCTTCATCAGAAGAATCATTGGGGGATGAGATGATTGGACCAAAGTCCCTCTCTCACCACCAGCTTGAGGTTCTTGGCTGCTGGTTTTCCTCTGCTCACTAGCAATCTCAGTTGAGATGTCAGTGGGCTGAGTTGCCATGGTTGAGGTCTTAATGATGTAATCACTTGCAGAAGTGAGAGCCTCTTCCATATGGACATCCTGAACATGTTCAGAAGTGTCCACCTCAGTAACAGGTGACTGATGTGGGCTAGACTGAGGAGAATCAGAGGTACTCATCTCTCTTTGAGTAGGGGAGGAGAAGAGAGACTCATGGTACTCACTGAATCCTAAGTCTTCATCAGTATAGAAGGATAGGTTGGGAATGGGTTGGTTTAGATCTAAAGGCTGGGGATGGTAACTGTCCCCTGAAGGTTGTTCACTTGAGTGTTGAGACTCAGAGTGAAGGCTTAAGGCTGTTGGGCTTGTGAGCTCATCAGGGTGAGCATGAGGAACCTCAGCCCTAATAGTTGAAGAAATGGGAGTGGTTTGCTCCTCAGGGGAAGTGGGAGCTCTAGTGTCCACTTCCTCCTGTAAAGGTGAGTATATGGGGACCTGCACAGACTCAATAGCTTGAGCAGGGGTTCGTTTGGATTTTCTTTGGTAGGTGAGGGTTATTTGTGGTCTTTTTAGTGGTAAGGAAGAAGAAGGTGTGGGTTCAACACTAGCTTGTGTTGCTAGGTTGTCACCTTGAGCAATGAGCTCTAACATTTTGGGGACTAGGGCTGTTTCTACCCCTGAGAAGCCTACAGTTGGCTTCTTCATGATTTTAAAGATGCCGGGCTTCATCTGTCCCAATTTAAGAATATTACTTGTTTCCCTCAACTGTGCTGAACATATCTAGGAAACATGTAATACTCTAAGGAGTCCAAGTTTGCAAGTAAATTGGTATAAACAAATTGAGAGTACCTGAACTTGACCCCTTGAACCATTCCATGCACTATAAAGGAGAGATCCTCAGGAATCTGGTCCCACCCTCCATGCTTGTTTGACAAGCTGTGGATAACCACATGGAGCAGGTATTTCCACTGGGATGAGACCTTCCCTTTCCTGAAGGTCTTTACAGAGAAATCTCCCTCATAGCCCATCTGCTCAAAGGAATGATTAACAGCTTCCTTTGGGAAGGACAACTCACCTTCTTCATCATCCAGCTGCAAATGATGGTTGATGATGGCCGGAGTGATGAAGATTGTCCTCCCTTGCACTGTGGCAGACAGTGCCTTCTCCCCATCCATAATGACCTCTTGGCAGGTCTTCCAGAATTCAAGCAAATGATCCTCATACAGAGTAGGATCAATGGTCAGGGAGGTGAAGTAGTTGGATAGAGTTAAGAATTGGCAAATCTCTGAGAAACTTGCATCTTTCTCAGAGCTTAACAGAGCAACCTGATTGTGTTGCCTGTGAAGTTGCATGGAGAAATCTGGGTTGTTTCTGCGGTTAAGGTTGGCCATTTTAGAAGCTTAAGGTTGAAGAAAGGTAGAAAGCAAAGGCGGTTTTGGGAATTAGGTTTGAGGAATAGTGGAATTGAGGAAGATAGTGAGGAAGAGGGGGAACCGTTGGGTATTTATGTGAAAAGGGATTTGAACCAAAGTTAATGAAAGAGGATAAACTTTGAAATCCGAAAGTCGGTCCCACCTCTGAAAAAGTAGTTTACTTTTGCTCAAAAAGTAGTTTTCTTGGAATTCGAAAAGCTTCCGAAGGTAAATTATCTTCGGAAGTTTTAATGAAAAAGCTTCCGAAGCTAAATGGCTTCGGAAGATTTCCTGAGAGTCTTGAAAATTTTGCTTCGGAAGAGAAATAAACACTTGAATGCTTTGTATAAGGAACAACAAAGCTTCCGAGAGTTAATTTTGCTTCGGAAGGAAAAAGTCCTTAAAAACAAATAAGTGTTGAGATAAGAATTTAAGCTTCGGAAGATAGATTTAACTTCTTCCGAAGGTAAATTTCTTGAACAGTTATTTATTTTGAAGACATGATTTTCTTCCGAAGATAAAATTTTATCTTCCGAAGGATCAGAAAATTTTCAAGAATCTAAGGAAAGTCTTCAAAAAGAATTTTATATCCAAAGAAAACATGAGCTTATGAAAGTGATGAACTAGACAACTTAGGACACACATATTTTAAGAAATAATTAGAATTAGTTTTAAGAAAATGTCTACTCAAAGTTAATCATCCCAATAGCTGATATTAGATATTTAAATCTCTGTTCATCAAAAGCTTTTGTAAACAGATCAGCATATTGTTCATCTGTATGAACTTTGACTAGTTTAATTAATCCCTTTTCATAGTTATCTCTTATTAAATGATACCTGATATTGATGTGTTTGGTCCTTGAGTGCTGCACAGGATTCTCAGTGATAGAGATAGCACTATTGTTGTCTATGTGGATAGGAGTCTCCTTGAAGTTAAATCCATAGTCCAGCATCTGATTTTGAATCCAAAGCACTTGAGCACAGCAGCTTGCAGCAGCAATGTATTCAGCCTCAGCAGTTGATGCAGACACACAGGATTGTTTCTTGCATTGCCATGAGACAACCCTTCCACCAAGGAATTGACATCCCCCAGATGTAGACTTTACAGTCATGTTGCAACCACCATAATCACTATCTGTATAAGCATACAGATTGAAGTCAGGATTCTTTGGGTACCATAAACCAAGTGTTGAAGCACCTTTGAGGTATCTTAGAATCCTTTTGACAGTGATTAAGTGAGACATCTTAGGGTTGGCTTGATATCTTGCACAAATACATGTAGCAAACATGATATCAGGCCTGCTAGCTGTAAGATACATAAGAGACCCAATCATAGCCCTGTATAAATGTTCATCTACACACTCCCCCTCAAGATCAGGTCCAAGGGAGTGTTTCTGGCTATGGGTGTCTTAGCAATCTTACAATCAGTCATGTTGAACCTCTTGAGTATGTCCTGAACATACTTTGACTGACTTATGAAGATGCCATCTTCAACTTGCTTCACTTGAATTCCCAGAAAGAAATTGAGTTCTCCCATTGCACTCATTTCAAATCTGTCTTTCATCAGCTTCTCAAAGTCTTTGCAGAGCTTTGGATTAGTTGAACCAAAGATGATGTCATCTACATATACTTGAACTAGCAATAAGTCATTTCCCTGTCCTTTGATGAAGAGAGTTCCATCTATAGTACCTCTCCTGTATCCATGTTTACAAGATACTCAGACAATGTCTCATACCATTTCCTGGGTGCCTGATGCAGCCCATAAAGAGCTTTGTCAAGCTTGCAGACATAATCAGGATGATCAGGGTCTACAAAACCAGGTGGCTGTTTGACATAAACCTCTTCATCAATCACTCCATATAAGAAAGCACACTTTACATCAAGTTGAAAGACCTTGAAGTTCTTGGATGCAGCAAATGCCAGGAATATCCTAACAGCTTCTAATCTTGCTACAGGAGCAAAGACATCAGTGTAGTCAATCCCTTCTTCTTGTGTGTATCCTTGAACAACTAGTCTTGCCTTGTTCTTGATGATAATTCCTCTATCATCCTTCTTATTCCTAAAAACCCATTTGGTTCAATGGTAGTCTTCCCATGAGGAAGAGGACAAAGGTTCCAAACTTTCTGCCTTTTGAATTGAAGTAGCTCTTGTTGCATAGCTTCAACCCAACTTCCATCCTTTAGAGCTTCATCAACTTTCTTTGGCTCTATCTGAGATAAGAAACAAGAGTGAAGACAAACATTTGCTTCATGGGTTTGTCCTCTTGTTCTTACCCCTGTGACAACATCTCCAATGATGTTTGTGGTGGGGTGAGACTTGTGGATCCTTAGCTGAGGGATCACAGCAAGTTGCTGAGAAAGATCCAAATTTGAGAAATTTAGATCTGGCATAGATGATTCACCCTCACATTACCACACTTATCAAGATTAACTTGATCCAATGAGTGTGTGACATCATTGATGTTGTCATCTATGGTGTGGTTATTAGCATCAAGGAATTCCTGATCACTTTCACCATCACCATTGTTGTCTTCTACAATTGAGGTATCTTTATCTGGTTGTGGAGCCTCTGATCTGGAATTTGAAGGCATCCCAGATGTATCAGCTGAATTTGTCATTGTAGTGCTGATAGAGACCTCATTTGCTGAAGTAGTCCCAACTGGAGCTGAAGATGTATGAGTTGAGGTCTTCCTAGCTCAAATCTTGGATCAGGATCACCTGTATTTAAATTTCTGCAGATCCTGAAACATTCTCACAAGATTTGTTAAAACAGTTGGTAACTAAATCAAGATCAAATAGCAATCAGGACCAGAACCAGCCACACAGGGTGTGTGTTCATTGAAAGTCACATTGGCTGACTCCTCAACAATTCTAGTTCTGAGATTGTATACTCTATAAGCCTTAGCTTGGGAAGAGTATCCAATGAAGTGTCCATCATCTGATTTCTCAGCAAACTTGGCAATTTGATCCTTGGTATTCAAGATGGTGCAGGGACATCCAAATGACCTGAGAAAACCAATGAAAGGTTTTCTCTTGTGCCAAAGTTCATAAGGAGTCTTACCATGTGTCTTAACTACCAAAACTCTGTTTTGCACATAGCAAGCAGTATTTACTGCCTCTGCCCAGAAGGTGATGGGCAGTTTAGAGTCAGACAACATAGTTCTTGCAGCTTCAATAGTGTCCTGTTTCTCCTCTCAGCAACTCCATTTTGCTGAGGAGTCCTGGGAGCACTATTGTCTTGTAATACCTTTTTCATCACAAATGTATCAAGGATTTGATTCTTGAATTCAGTCCTTGATCACATCTTATGGTTTTGACCTTGTGATCACTTTGATTCTCAATTTTTAAGATGAAATTCTTCAGAATCTCAGGGGTTTCATCCTTAGTTCTAAGAAAGAAAACCCAAGTGAATCTTGTAAAATCATCTGTGATCACTAAACAATAAGAGGTCCTTCCTAGACTCATTAACTGGTGGGCCAAAGAGATCCATATGTAATAAGTGTAGGGGAGTAGTGATGGAGTTCCTTTCCTTAGGCTTGTGAGATACCTTATGTTGCTTCCCTTTCAGGCATGCAACACAATGATCATCACTTGTAAACTCTTTCTTTGGCATTCCAGTTACCAAATCATGTTTAATTAGCTTATTCATGTTCTTAAAGTTTACATGGCACATTCTTTTATGCCATAGGAAAGACTCATCACTATTTGCTTTAGATAGAAAGCATGAAACTTCTCCAGAGGGAGATGTTTCTTGCAAATCCATCTTGTACATGTTCCCTTTCCTGGGGGCTCTGAGCAGGATATGCTCATGAGGAATGACCACTCCAGGCTTGAGAACAATGCACTCATGCTCAGTAAAGAGCATGTTATGACTCTGATCACAAAATTGGGATACACTCAGAAGATTGTACCCAAGCTCCTTAACAAAGTTTACCTTTTCAATGCTGAGCTTACCATTTGTGACCTTGCCCCTTCCTGAAATGTAACCACCTTCATCTCCTCCAAAAGCAACTGGTCCTCCATCAATTCTCTCAAAATTATGGAGTAGAGACCTATTGCCTGTCATGTGCCTGGAACAGCCACTATCAATTATCCAGACATTCCTGTTTGTCTTGAGCTGTTCCTGCACAAAGAAAATGATTAGTTACATTTGGAAACCCAAGCCTTACTTGTCTTGGGCTCACTAAGTATAATAGAAGGTAATGCAACAGTAATAGATCCTATGGTTGTACTAGGGGATCTTCAGCTGTTGTTGATGGAGAAACTTCAGTCATTTGGTCTTTCTTAGACTTCCACACCACCTTTGGAGTCTTGGACTTGACCTTCAAAACCTTAGAAGCTTTTGGGACTTCACAAGTTTTGATGACTGAACCTTCGAAAGATTCTACAGTCACTGCAGCAGACTTCAGTGCTTCGGAAGAACTCCTTTCTTCCGAGACCAATTTTTCTTCCGAAGGTAATTTTCCATTTACCTTCTTTGATTTGGAGCTTCCGAAGGAAACAAACTTTCCTTCCGAAGCTTGAATCTTCTTGAAACTCTTTGAAGTCTTTGTATTGGTCATATGGATAGTACTTTTAGGATTGTATGGGCAATCCTTAGCAATGTGAGAGGTACTTTCACACATGACACATAACATTTTCTTCTTCAAAAGAGTCTCCCTATGAGAGCAAGACTGGCTTTGGTCACATCCCTTCTCCACCTTCATCTTTGTAGATGCTGAGACAGTTCTTTTGGGCTGTGAACTGTTCTTGGAGTTTGATGGTCCAGGCTGTGCAGCAGTGGTACACAGCAGCTCAGTCTTCTTCTTTGTACTGAGATGATTTGAACAAGAACCAGAACTCTTAGCTGAGGAGTCTTGGTTGATGTCTTCAGTCTTTACTACTTTAAACCCTGCAGAGATAAAAACTTGTTTCTGCTTAAATCAAAAGTAGCCTTGATCTCTTGAGCCTTCTTTGCTTTTCTTTTGCTCTTCCTGATCAAGTTCTTTCTCTTGGACTTGGTCATCACAGTAGATTTCTTCTCCTCAGAAGGATAGTGGCCCTTGGTAGAATCCTCTTCTTCACTCTTCTCAGAGGAATTCTTCACTATCTCTTCTTCATCCTCCTCACTTATAGGATCTATGAGAGGAAGCTCATCTTCACAAGTTCCACACCTAGGAGATCTTACAGACAAGATTGTGTGTGGAGGAGCTATCTCATTTGATCCCAGTCCCTGTCTATTTTGATAGCACACTTTGCTGTGCAGGGATGAGGATATCATGTTCTTGAAGGTCTCTTCTTCAAGAACACTCTTCTCTGCCTTGGCTTTGCTGATCACAAGCTCAGCCTGGCACTCAGCAACTTAGTTATGAGATCCTGAATTTGAGTCCTAAAATCTGTATGTTCATGTTTTAGTACTGAAATGGTTTTCTCCAAGTCCTCTATTTTTAACTTGTAATCATTTTCAGACTTTCTAAAATCAGATTTTAATATGTTTAAGGACTCAAGATCAGATCTTATTTCTAAGTTATAGGACCTGTATCTGTTTACTTTAGCAATGCATTCAGGAGTACAGAGATGTTCCAATACCTTGGCTTCATCATGGTCTGCCATTAGTGCTTGGTTTGGAGAAGCATCTTCCACCTGAAAGCTCCAGTCAAAGCCTCCCTCTTAATAGCAACAACAGCATGTTGCTTTGGCTTCTCATTCTGAGGGGCTTTATCAGTGTAGGTTGGTCTGGTTTGTGTTTGGCCACCATTTGTTTTAGGTGCCTTACACTCTCTAGCAAAGTGGCCCATCAAGTTACAGTTGTAACACTTGACTTTGCTTTTATCCAGCCCAAACTTTCCACTGGTTGCATTGCTTGGAAACTTCCTTCCTGTTCTCTTGTAGAACTTCTTGGCTCTATGAGTGAGGAGAGCCATCTGCTGAACTATTTCCATGTACTCCAGGTCATCTGGATGATACAGTCCAGGTCTTCAAGAGTGAAGAGAGAGTTCCCACAGCTTTCATCAGAAGACACAAATGCTTGAGAAGAGCTTGTCTCTTGGAATGGGCTTCCTTGAGTGTAGTTCTCCCTTGGTGTCTCTGGGAAGGTGATGAAAGGACCCTTTGGTGAGTTGTCAAGGTAGCATATGAGATGATGTTGGGGTTCTATGCTATCCCTTTCAACCACATGAAGGGCTGAACCCATTTGATTGTTGGAGTTGCCAGATGAACCTTGCATGTTCATCTCCATCTGGTATCCACTGAGAATCCCATATAACTCTGTCAGAGTAAGAGTTTTGAGATTCTCAGTCCTCTTGATCACCACACAGTAGTGTGTCCATTGCCTAGGAAGTGAGGACATGAACTTCCTTACAATGTCCCTGTTCTCAAGAGGAACTCCTCCATCCACTAGGGTATCCACTATCTCAACATACCTGAAGTATTGTTGAGTCATGGTTTCACCTGCTTTGAAGGTGAAGTTTTCAAACTGCTGCTTCAGGAGATCCTTCTTGTTCTCCTTGGCTTCAGATGAGCCTTCATACATCAGCTTCAGTGCATCCCACAGCTGTTTAGCTGTTTTACACTTCTTAAAACCTCTGTACACAGAGTTTGGAAGAGCAGTTTGAAGAGCAGTCATGGCCTTCCTATAAATCTCTACTCTCTTCCTATCTTCATCAGAGTAGTTGGCCACATCTTTTGGAATCATACCAGCACCAGTAGCAGAAGGAGTGCTGGGTATGAAAGGTCCATTCTCAACAGATTCCCACATTCTTGAGTCTAGAGACCTGATGAAACCTTCCATTCTCATACACCAGGTGTCAAAGTCATCAAGAGTGATCAGTGGGAATTTGTTCATGGTTCCAGTCTCCATATCAGTCTTTGAGATGGATGCCATTTGGAGAGTTTAGTTTTTGTGTGTGTGAGGGATCTTAAGATGGTGAGATCTTATATCAAGAGCCTGAAAAGCTCTGATACCAATTGCAGGACCGGTTAAGGGCTTGAACAAATTACAACACAACAACACAATGAGGAGAATAACTAAACTTGATCAAACAGTGAACTGGATTAACCAGTATTGATACAAAGAACACAAGTAAAGTAAAAGAGACAGAACAAGAGAGTTGGGTTTCAAGGAGGCAGTATATTGCTTTCTCAAGTTCTTTTACAAGTGTTACAAAGCATAAAGAAAGATACAAGAACTTGGAATACTTATACTACAACCTACAGCCGGCTATACTTTGAAAGCCAGCTGGATACAATTGACTTGACACAAACAAAATCAATTGTAGGATAAAAAGGCATATCTGCCTTTTGACCTTGTGACTATGACATGCCATAGCTCACATCCTTATCTATTACAAAAAGGATAAAGTACATAAAGTAGAAAGTTACAGACTCAAGACCTCAATGTACAGTTACCAAAAGCATGGACCTTTTCACCAACTCATGTAAGTTGGTGACTTTACAGAGATGCAGCGGAAAGGTGTCCAGCTTATGGAACAGTACATCAGATAAAGCATGTTTACTAAAAGTCTTCGGAAGAAATCTGTCTTCATAGAGTGAAGCTTCGGAAGACTTTGTCTCTGAGGCTTCGGAAGACTTCATGTTTACCTTCGGAAGATATTGGTCTTGGCTTCGGAAGATTTTACACTTAGAGTATTTTCTAGTGTATGGTGTAAAACTTCCGAAGCATTTCTTACTTCAGCACTTAGTGCATTTGTTGCAGAGAGACATTGGATGTTTTGGTTTGCATCAGACTTAAAGGAATCCTTACAACCGCCCCCTGCCCATACCCGACAACCCCTTCCCGGCAGTCGGGCGTCGGTCCTTCCCCCACACCCTCTCCGGCATCCTTGGTCCACGTCCACAACAACATTCATCTGCGGCTTTCGAGTCCTCGTACACTCCTACCGACCTGGAACAAGCTTTTCACACCATGAACCTCACACCACCTGATCACTCTTGGTATATGGATACGGGTGCAACATCACACATGTCCAACAATCCAGGTACGTTCTCCTCTTATGTCAATAAGGGTATATTTCAGAACATAATCATTGGTAATGGTAATCGTCTTCCTGGAACTGGCCACCAAACCTTACCCTCCCCCTTTCCCTCCTCTAATCCTAAACAACATCCTTCATGTTCCTCACCTCATTAAAAATTTAATTTCTGTTCGTCGGCTAACCACCGACAATAATATTTCCGTTGAGTTTGACCCTTATGGTTTTCTTGTGAAGGACCTGCAGACACGGATCCCTCTTCTTCGATGCAATAGCACGAGGGACCTCTACCCGCTCACATTCACATCGTCCACTCCGATCACATCTCCATCTGCCTTTGCTGAGATCACTCAAGACCTCTAGCATCAACGCATGGGCCACCCCGGAGCTTCACTTTTACGTTCTTTACATAATAAACTTTCTGTTAATTCTTCTAGTTAAAAGTGTCTTCTTTTTGTGAACCTTGTGTTTTGGGCAAACATATTAAATTACCTTTTGCTTTCTTCCTCTGTTACTTATGCTTCTTTTGATATTGTTCTCAGTGATGTTTGGACCTCCCCGGTCTTATGATCCGGTGGAAACCGATATTATTTATTATTACTTGATGACTACACAAACTTTGTATGGACATTCCCCTTGCTCACAAATCTCAAGTCTTTTCATACCTTAATTAAAACATAATTTCACAAACAAATTAAATCGTTACAATGTGATAATGGTAGAGAGTTTGACAATAGAAACTTTCATGAATTTTGTAAACACCAAGGGATCTCTTTCGTTACTCGTGCCCATACACCTCCTCTCAAAATGGCAAGTCCGAGCGTAAACCCCGATCTATCAACAACATCATTCGCACCTTACTCGCTCACTCTCATGTCCCCCTTCGGTTGTGACACCATGCACTTTCTCATGCCACCTATCTTCTCAATATCCTACCTTCCAAAATCCTCTCCTTTGACACCCCTACCCACAGCCTCTACCATCCCTTTTCCTCCTACCACAACCTTCGAGTCTTTGGCTCCTTGTGTTATCTACTATTTCCTTCCACCACCGTCCACAAACTTCAACCGCGCTCCACCCCTTGCGCCTACCTCGGTTATCCCACGTATCACCGCGACTATATTTGTTATAACCTCTCAACCGGTCAGCTGATCGTGTCCCACCATGTTGTCTTTGATGAACATTCCTTTCCCTTTTAAAAACTCAACCACCACTGCCACCCTTTCCCATCACTCCTTCTGACCCACACCCCTCCCTTTGGTTCTCTAACACTTCTCAGCAACTCCCCCCACACCCTCTTCCACAACCACTCCTTCCACCAACACATCACCGCCCGCTCCCCACCCGCCCACATCACCTCCAACCCCTTCATGCACCCACCCGCTGCTCCCTCTTACAAATACACTTACTCCCGCTGGCCCAAAGCTGTCGTTCCTCCTTCCCCTCCACAACCGACCCCTAGCCCCTCCCCCTCACAGCCTCTACTTTCTCCTCCGAGCACCCCTACCCACACTGCCACCCACCCTACCCGTACTATGCATACCCGTAGCATGTCCGGCATCTCCAAGCACAAACAACCCCTCAATCTCCACACCACCACCTCTCCCCCATCTCTCCGCTACCCCGCAACCCCACCGCCGCCCTTAATAACCTGGATTGGAAGTGTGCCATGCAGGATGAGTTTCGTGCTCTTATCGATAATGAGACGTGGGAATTGTACCTCGACATCCTGATATGAATATTGTTCGTAGCATGTGGCTTTTCCACCACAAGACTCGTTCTGATGGCTCCTTGAAAAGATATAAGGCCCGGTTAGTTTGTGACGACCGTTCTGAACAGGTTGGTATCTATTGCGGGGAAACCTTTAGCCCGGTAGTTAAGCCCGCCACCATTCGCACGGTTCTCACTCTTGCGGTTTCACACGCATGGGAGATTCACCAACTCGATGTTAAGAATGCATTTCTCCATGGCCATTTGAATGAAACGGTCTACATGCACCAACCATTAGGGTTTCGAGACCCTCACTTACCGAACCATGTTTTTCGCCTAAAACGCTCACTTTATGGCCTCAAACAGGCACCTATAGCATGGTATCAATGATTTGCAGAGTATGCCTTTAAGATAGGCTTCATCAAAAGTGGTGTGATAATTCCTTGTTCGTTTATCGTCGAGGCAGGGACATGGCCTATCTCTTACTTTATGTTGATGACATCGTGTTGGTCACCTCCTCCCCCGAGCTCCGTTGCCATTTTCTAACATTACTAGCCCGAGGAATTCGCCATGAAGGATCTCGGGTGCCTAAGTTTCTTCCTCGGTATTGCTGTTGAAACACAACCAACGGGAGCTCTCTTCTTATCCCATAAACAATATGCCCCGAACATCATTCATTGCGCGGGGCTTGATAATTGCAAACCTGCTCCGACCCCCGTTGACACGTCGCACAAACTTAGCTCCTCCGACGGCACCTTACTTGACAATGCCACGGAATATCGCCAACTTGCTGGGGCCCTCCAGTACCTCACTTTCACCCGGCCAGACATTTGCTACGCGGTGCAAGAAGTGTGTATGCACATGCATGCTCCTCGGACGACCCATTTCATAGCTCTCAAACGCATCTTGCGGTACATTCGAGGCACCTTTGACTACGGTTTGACTATCACTCTAACATCCACTAACTCTCTAGTCTCTTACATCGATGCAGACTGGACGGGTTGCCCGGACACCAGGCGCTCCACATCTGGATACTGTGTATACATGGGTGCTAACTTACTCTCCTGGTCCTCCAAGCGCTAGTCTACGATCTCTTGTTCCAGCGCCGAGGCTGAATACCGTGCATTGGCCAATGTAGTCTCGGAAACGTGTTGGCTCCGCAACCTATTAGGTGAGCTCTATCATCCACCCGCTAAGGCGACCCTCGTTTACTGTGACAATATTAGTGTCGTTTACCTTTCTACGAACCCAGTACAACATCAACGAATGAAACACATCAAGATTAACATACACTTCATTCGTGAAAAGGTTGCTCGTGGACAAGTTCGGGTTCTTCATGTCTCCTC